>CAUYUJ010014569.1:148505-161005 GCA_963575745.1 Prorocentrum cordatum | reverse complement strand
TAGTAGTAGTAGTAGTAGTAGTAGTAGTAGTAGTAGTAGTAGTGGTAGTAGTGGTAGTGGTAGTGGTAGTGGTAGTGTGTAGTAGTAGTTATAGGTAGTAGTAGTAGTAGTAGTAGTAGTAGTAGTAGTAGTAGTAGTAGAGTAGTAGTAGTGTTAGTAGTAGTAGTAGTAGTAGTAGTAGTAGTAGTAGTAGTAGTCGTAGTAGTGGTGGTAGTAGTAGTAGTAGTAGTAGTGGTAGTGGTAGTAGTAGTAGTAGTAGTAGTAGTAGTAGTAGTAGTAGTAGTAGTAGTATTAGTAGTAGTAGTAGTAGGAGTAGTAGTAGTAGTAGTAGTGGCAGCATTCATAGCAGTATTCGTAGTCGTAGTCGTAGTCGTAGTCGCAGTCGTAGTCGTACTATCAGGAGGAGGAGAAGGAGGAGAAGGAGGAGGAGGAAGAGAAGGAGGAGGGGGAGGGGAAAGAGGAGGAGGAGGAGAAGGATTAGGAGGAGGAACACGAGCAAACAGGATGAGGAGGGAGTGGTGGGAGTAGGAGTAGGAGCAGGCGTAGGAGTAGGAGTAGGAGTAGGAGTAGGAGTCAAGCTAGCCAGCTCGAGCGAGTCAAGCATGGCATGCCCAGTCCCACCCGCCCTCCCACAACATAAGAAGCAAAGCTGGCACAACTGGGGGCCGAAGTCACACCGGCCAGCCGGTTTGGTACAGCTGATGCGGCCGCGATGGCGGTTGCCGACGGGAACTGGCGAGCGCGTGTTGAATGCCGCGCACGCATTGCCAGACGAGTCGAGAATGGCCCGGTACACCGCAGGAAGCCTGAAGGCCCCAACTTGTACTGTTTTTTTATAAAGGGGGGGTTTGGATGGGCGGGCGCGGGGTGTGCGCCGCATCCCATTCCTGCCAAGCATTTTGCGACGTGGACGACAGGACGTCCATGCTGAGAGGAAAAACGTTGGTGCGCGGCGCCGAGGCGAGAGCGACATGTCACCCCTTCGCGCGGGGTGTGCGCCGCGTCCCATTCCTGCCACGCATTTTGCGACGTGACGACAGCACGACCATGTTGACAAGAAAAACAAAAACTGTGTATTGTCTTTTGCAGATTAGAATGGGACGGATTGGATGGGCGGGCGCGGGGTGTGCGCCGCGTCCCATTCCTGCTATGCATTTTGCGACGTGGACGACAGGACGTCCATGCGACGGTGCCAATGACGGCGACGACTCTAGAAGGATTTGAGCATGCGCTCGCGGCGACGCGCGCGCATGTCGCCCGCGTGGTATTTTTTGCACAGGATTCGCGGCCTGGGTGCATGACAGAGCATCGCGAGTGCACCGCGCGATGACGTGAAATCGCTGGATTTGACCGAATTCTTAAGATTCCTATGGTTTTCCTATGATTTCAGCAAGAGAGCCGGGCAGGAAAATTGTAGAATTTTTGTGAAAAAACATTGGGTTTTTGATGTTTTTATGTTGAAATGCTTGCAAACACACGGTGTTCGGTAGGATTCTGACATGAACGCGCGCGTGTGCTCTTTGTGGTATTTTTTGCAATGGATTATCGCCGTGGACGACAGGACGTCCATGTCGAGAGGAAAAAATAAGAAAAATATTGATTTGGTATTGTTTTTTACAGGTTAGGATGGGACCACCCGGATGCGGCCCCTATCGGCCGGCCTGAGGGGGGAGTAGGAGTATATTCTAATAAGGAATAAGGATAAGAGTCAAGCTAGCCAGCTCGAGCGAGTCAAGCATGGTATGCCCAGTCCTACCCGCCCTCCCAGAACATAAGAAACAGTGCTGGCGAAACTGGGGACCGAAATCAGATCGGCAAGGTGGTTTGCCACAGCTGATGCAGCCGCGATGGCGGTTACCGATGGGGAATCCCTGGCGCGTCTCAAAGACTGCGATGGCATTTCAGCACGAGCCGAGGGGGCCCCAGGAAACCCCAGGAGGCCCCAGGAGGCCTCAGGAGAAGCCCCAGCGACCCCCAGAACGCCCCTGGATGCTTCAGGAGGGCCCAGGAAGCCCCAGGTAATCCCAGGAGGCTTCAGGAAACCCTAGGAAGTGCCAGGAAACACCGGGGAATCCCAGGAAACCCCAGGATGCTTCAAGAGGCTCCAGGAGGATCCACGAGGCCTTGGGGAAGCCCTGGGAAACTCCAGGATGTCCCAGGAGACCCTGGGAGGCGCCAGGGGCGCCGCGCCTTAACGGGAGCGCAACTTTCAGAAAACATGCGCGCGGCGCCGAAGCGAGAGCGATATTTCGCCTTGTCGCGCGCGATGTGCACCGCGCCCCCTTCCTGCCAGGCATTTCGCAGAGTCAACTACAACATACTCCCCACTGAGAAGAAACATGCCGTTTTTGTACGGTTTTGACAGGAAGGATGGCCACTCCCGCTTCGGGTTGCCCCAGACGTCCGCGCGCGATGTGCGCCGCGTCTCGTTCCTGCTACGCATGTCGCATCGTCGATGACAAGACAGGCCATGTTGAGAGGAAAAACGGGGACTTCGTACTCTTTACAATCACGATGGGAGGGCCCGGATTGACGGCCGCGCGCGATGTGCGCCGCGTCCCATTCCTGCTACGCGCATCGTCGACAAAAAGAAAAGGCCATGTTGAGAGATCAGCGGCGACTTTGTATTGATTTTTTAAAAATAGGATGGGACGGCCCGCATTGGGCTGGTATCGGCTGGCCACAGGGGAGCGTAAGAGTATATTCTGATAAGGAATCAGGATAGGAGTGGGAGTGGGGATGGGAGGAGGAGGAGGAAAAAGAGGAGGATGAGGAAGAGGAGGAGGAGGAAGAGGAGGAGGAGGAGGAGGAGGAAAAGGAGGAGAAAAAGGAGGAGGAGGAGGAGGAGGAGGAGGAGGAGGAGGAGGAGGAGGAGGAGGAGTAGGAGGAGGACGAGGGGCAGGAGGAAGAGGAGTAGGAGGAGGACGAGAGAGGAGGAGGAGGAGGAGGAGGAAGAGGAGGAAGAGGAGAAAGAGGAGGAGGAGGAGGAGGACCGGTGTAATTCCAAGACTCACCAACATATTGTCATCACCTTCCGTCCGCGGCCGCTTTTGACTCGCGCTGCATTTTGAAAGAGAACCGAATTTTGAAAAGGCGAGAGCGTTCCACGTTCCCCACTTTCCACGTTCCCCAAGGCGGGAGCTGCATTTTGAAAAGGAACCGCCCTCCAGCCGTGAAGCTCTTCAAACTTTGAGACGAATGTGCGCGGCGACAAAACGATAACCACATTTTGAGAACGGCCCGCCCTCCATCCGTGAAGCTGTTGATCCATGCGCGCGGCGCTAAAGCGAGTGCGACCATTTGAAAGCGGCCCGCCCTTAATCCGTGAAGTTGTTACAAGGTTCACGGTCAATGATCATAAGTGGTGGGGAAGTCTCGGGCAAAACGCCCGGCCCGCCCTGTAGACCGGCCGCGTGGTGCGACAGGTAGGACTGTCGTCTAAAACAGCGAGGGATGGAGGAGGATAAGGAGGAGGAAGAGTTGGAGGAGGAAGGGGATGAGGAGGATTACCTGTGTTAATCTAATACGCATCAGCGATGTTGCAAGACAACCTCCCTGCAGCTCCCTCTTCTCAGGGCCCTCCAACATGTGCTTTCATTGCGAGAAGTGCCCCATTGGAAAAAACGTTTGACAATCCCTAATCGTGCCCAACACACCGCTCTTGGGACGCCAGCGTCGAGAGTCCACGTGACTGTTGCGTCCTCGCAGCTCCAAGCTGTTCCAGTTCAACATGGCGAATCAACATGACTCCGCTGTTCCGACAGCCCTAAGTCTTACCAGAACACCGTTCTTGGGATTTCGTCCATGCGAATCCTTGAAACGGTTTATCTCTTATCATCAAAGCAATTTGAGCGTAGCGCCAAGGCGAGAACCATATTTTGAAAAAGAACCGCCCTCCATCCGTGAAACTGTTGCAAACGTTTAAGACGAATGCTCGCGGCGCTAAGGCGAGAGCCACATTTTGATAAAGATCCGCCCCCCATCCGTGAATCTGGTGCCGACTTTTGAACGAATGTTCGCGGCGCTAAGGCGAGAGACGCATCCGTGAAACTGTGTTTCAAGCCTCAGGGTCACAGATGGTGAGGAAACCTCAGACGAAACGCCCAGCCCGCCCTACCGACTGGCCTCGGGGTGCGGCAGGGATGAGCTATGTATGGGAGAAGGGAAGCAGGAGGAGGAGGATGAAGAGGAGGATGAGGATGATGACCAGTGCACATCTAAGACGCATCGGCGACGACGACACGACGAATGGAGGAGGAGGAAGAGGAGGACGAAGATTAGGATGAGCAGGGGAAGGATTGAAAATCAGGAGGAGGAGGAAGAGTAACAGGAGGAGTATGAGAATGAGTAGGGAAAGGAGGTCGAGGATTAGCATGAGGAGGGGAATGAGAGAAGAGGAGGAGGAAGACGAAGAGGAGGAGGAGGAAGAAGAGGAGGGAGAGAAAAAAAAGGAATGGGATCAGGAGGAGGAGGGGGAGGAGCAGGAGGAGGAGGTGGAGGAGGAGGAGGAGGAGGTGGAGGAGGAGGCGGAGGAGGAGGGCCCCTCCCTGCCTCCCTGGCCTCGCAGATGATGGTGGAGAACCTGGCGCAGCGCGGCTGCCCCCTCCTCTCGATTCACGAGTGCCCAGCCACTGCCTCGTGCGGTCGCGTTCGTTCCGACGCGTTCGCGGGGGGCAGGGGGCAGGAGGCACGAGGAGGGAGGAGGGAGGAGGGAGGAGGAGGGAGGACGAGGGAGGAGGAGGGAGGAGGAGGGAGGAGGAGGGAGGAGGAGGAGGAGGAGGGAGGAGGAGGGAGGAGGAGGAGGGAGGAGGGAGGAGGAGGAGGAGGAAGAGGGGGAGGAAGAATCGATCCTCTTCTTCCTGCCTCCTTCATCCTTCCTCCTGCCTCCTTCCTCCTCCTCCCTCCTGCCTCCTTCCTCCTGCCTCCTGCCTCCTGCCTCCTTGGGAAGCGAAGCTTGTGAAGGTTTGGGACTGTTTGTTTGCGGGCTCTGAAGCTTCTGTGGGTGATGCGGGAGGGTTTGCCACAGCCTGCGCACGATTCGACCTCCACGTGACCTTCGCCGCGCGCGCCCGACTACACGCGGGCAAGGCATCTGATGGCCACGATGACATGGCTCCCTTGATGCTTCCTGATCTTTCTGCAGCTGGCCGTCTACCAGATCCATCGTTGATTTCGCGAGCGATTGGCTGGTTGCACCCACAGCGAACGGAACTCTCGGAGACGGCTCGTCATGGCCTGCATCGCCGAAGTCAGGACCGCCTTCTGTCTGGTGGATCATGTCCACGGTGTGTCGCTCCATCCGGTATTTGCGAAGTGGTATATGGGATACGTCGTCTTTCTGGCGCAGCGCGCCGTGCGGTAAGTCCGAAGGATCTGAGTCGTGCTTACCTTGCTCGTTCAGCACGGCGTCGAGTGGGATTGGCGCTTGCCAGTGTACATTGCCAGCGCTGACGTGACGTCAGCCTTGAACCAACTATCCTTGGAAGCCGTGATAAGCAGATTCGAATATTGGGACCTGCCAGCGGACATCAGCGACTCGTGGAGGAAGCCTTGGAGAATTCGTGCGACTGCGAGCCTCGGTCGGGCACCTTTGGGGGGCGCTTCCGTGGAGGATATCCCGCACGCGTGCGTTCCACAATTCTGCAAATTTTGCACCCGCAGGCGCTGGTGGTGGAATGGCTGAGCTTCCTTCTCTCGGCCTCTCTCTCTACCTTCTCCTTCTCCTCCCTGTTCTCCGCCTCCTCTTCCTCCTCGTCGTCGTTGTCCTCCTCCTCCGCCTCCTCCTCCTCCTCCTCCCCCTCCTCCTCCTCCTCCTCCTCCTCCTCCTCCTCCCCCCCCCTGTTCTCCTCCCCGTCCTTCCTTTTTGCCCCCTTCCTCCCCCTCTGCTCCTCCTCCCCCGTCCTCTTGTGCCTGCCGCACGGTGCCCCACGCGCGGGGCGGGCGGGCCCCTTTCGCGCCCGCAGGTACCCCACGCTGCAGGCGCAGCGGGAGCGGTATCTGCAGCGGGGCTGGGAGAGGCGCCCACGGCTCGGGGTCAGGGAGGTGTGGCGCCCGAGAAAGAGAGAGAGAGAGAGAGAGAGCGAGAGAGAGAGCGAGGGAGGGCGCCTTGGTCACACACGTTGCGCTGAGCGCCTTGGTCGTTTTTTTTTGTTTTTCGAAAGGTGTGCAGCGCAGTGTGTAGTCGGCCGAGTGGCGTCGGGAGCTGTCCCCCTGAATGGGGTAATCCCAGCCAGGATGGACCTCAAATAGATATCAACCTGGATTTAGAACGTTCTGGGATTATTGACCAGGGTTCATAAGTTCTCGCCCGGAACATTATGAACCTGGGTTTCAATATTCTGGGAATATTGATTGGGGTTCATTATGTTCCCCCCGGAACATTATACACCCTGGTTTATAATGTTCTGGGGGTATCGACCCCAAAAACATATCAATCTGGGTTCCTAATGTTCCGGGAATATTGGCTGGGGTTTACAATGTCCCAGGAATAATGAATTCGGCTTTCGTCATTCCGGAATGATGATAATTATTTTTTCCCCCAACCCCCGGGTTCCTCACCAGGTTTGTCATGTCGGAATATTGACCCCGGTTCATTATCTCCAGGAGATAAAGAATCCGGATTCATAATGTTCCCGGATTATTGTCCCCGGGCTCATTATTCTGGAATTGTAATGATTGATTTTTGGGGGCGTTGTTGGGGGGTACGTTCTGGTCTGAAATAAACCTTGGTTCGTAATGCTAGAATATTAAACTTAGGTTGATTATTCCGGAAAAATAATGATTCGGCCAGGGGGGCTGAGCCCGCTCCCTTCACAGGACAATAATCCATAGGGTATCATCTGCAGATAATGAACCTCGGGTTTTTGTTCTTAGATAATAAACCACGGTCGACGAGGATTTAACGCCTACCCTCATCCCAGCAGCTGACCAGAACAGAACAGAGAGACAGAGAGAGAGAGAGAGAAAGAGAGAGAGAGAGAGAGAAGCGCCGTAGATCCCACATGAGAGTTTGAGTATGCCCGGGGGGCAGGATCTGGAGGATTGGGTCGCATGGCGCTGGGGATGCGCGCCACTTTCTTCTTCAGTCTGCGATGCGTGTTTGGCATCAACTGGCCGCCATGGGCGACGCGCCGACACCTCCAAAGTTGCACCGACGATCAGAAAATCAAGTCCTCAGGTTGCTGCGTGTAACTCGATGGAAAGGCAGGGGACCTGACCCAGAAACATTTTCAAATGGGAGTAGCCCAGCGGGTGGCCAGATTAGGTTCATACCTCCCCCGCCCGTTCCACCCCATTCGCACAGGTGACGGGGCTTGCCGTTCCATCAGGGTTCGAGCAAACTCGGGTTTGCCCGGATCAGAAGCTGTCTCTGCGCCCGCCTCGAGCAGGATTCAGATCGGCTGTCAGATTTCGGGTGGTATGAGAAGCATGACTTCCAGGTGCGATGGTGATGGTCATGATGATGATGCCGGTGTGGACGACGACGAGGAGGATAATGACGATAGTAGGAGGAGGATTATGATGATGAGGATGATGCTGATGATGCTGATGATGCTGATCATGTTGATGATGCTGATGCTGACGATGAGGATCACGATGATGATGCTGCTGATGATGATGCTGATGATGATGCTGATGATGGCGATGACGACGATGGTGATGATGATGCTGCTGCTGATGATGATGGTTATGACGGTGATGCTGATGATGATGGTCATGATGTCGGTGACGATGCTGATGATGATGTTGATGCTGATGCTGATGCTGACGCTGATGATGATGATGATGATGATGATGATGATGATGCTGACGATGCTGCTGATGATGATGCTGATGATGATGATGCTGCTGATGATGATGATGATGTTGATGATTTTGATGATGCTGATGGTGATGCTGATGATAATGGTGACGACGACGATGGTGATGTGATGTTGCTGCTGTTGCTTATGCTGCTGCTACTGCTGCTGCTGTTGGTGGTGATGATGCTGATGGTGGTGATGATGCTGCTGCTGCTGCTGGTGATGGTGATCATGATCATGATCATGGCGACGATGATGATGAGGATGATGATGCTGATGATGATGCTGATGATGATGCTGATGATGATGCCGATTATGATTACGATTATGATGGCGATGATGAGAATGATGATGCTGATGCTGATGATGATGATGTTGATGATGATGCTCATGATTATGATTATGATGATGATGATGATGATGATGATGGTGGTGATGATGATGATGCTGCTGCTGCTGATGATGATGATGATGATGATGATGATGATGATGGTGGTGGTGGTGGTGGTGGTGGTGATGATGATGATGATGATGATGATGATGATGATGATTATGATGATGATGATGATGATGACGACGACGACGATGATGATGATGATGATGATGATGATGATGATGATGATGATGATGATGATGATGATGATGATGATGATGATGATGATGATGATGATGATGATGATGATGATGATGATGATGATGATGATGATGATGATGATGATGATGATGATGATGATGATGATGATGATGATGATGATGATGATGATGATGATGATGATGATGATGATGATGATGATGATGATGATGATGGTGGTGGTGGTGGTGGTGGTGATGATGGGTGATGATGATGCTCATTATGAGGATGACGATCTACTGTTGCGATGCTTCCTTTTTCCAAGATGAAGAGGATAAACTTGAGCGTTCTACTACGTCGACGACGACGATGGTAATGTGATGAGGCCTCCCTCCAGGAGTTGGACAGAGGAGGGACCCTGCAGTCTCCCTGCCCTTCTGATCCGCTCCTCCGCCGAGCCCGCCGGAGACAGGTGCTCGCTCGCGGACATGAAGGAGGCCGCAAGCTCGCCGGGGGGGCGGGCGGCGGTGGAGCGAGAAAGAGAGGGAGAGCGCGCGGTGCCCAGCCCCCTTGCGCTGCTCGTGCTCTCCTTGTCGTCGTCCTCCACATCTTCCTCCCCCGACTTTCGGAGTGCCACAGTGGAGGCCCATGCCAAGAATCTCCCTGCTCGCCTCCAGGGTGCCCTAGGTTTCTTGGGCTTCGATGGGTTGGCTGTGGAGACCGTGACGTTCCCATCAAAATCCATGGACGTCCCGGGGAATCAGGACAGGATTGGGTTTCTTATGAAAAGTCTCTTGTGGTCGGGCCCCTACTGCAATCAACAGCGCTCGAGACCTATATACCTATCTCGGCTGCTCAAGACCTTGACTGGAATTCAGAGGTCGAGGTACTGGTGCGATTTTTGTTTGCCCTCCTAGAAAAGCCGGGTCCTCCTTGTCGTCGTCCTCCACCTCTTCCTCCACCTCTTCTTCCCCCGACCTTCTAGAGTGCGAATCAACAGCGCTCGAGACCTACAGACCTATCCCGGCGGCTCAAGACCTTGAATGGAATTCAGATGTCGAGCTCCTGGTGGCATTTTTGTTTGCCCTCCTGGAAGGGCAGGGTCCTCCTGGAAGTTTAGGGGTCAGGGCCCTCCTCCTCTGGGAAATTTGGGGTCCTCCTCCTGAAGATTGGGGCCCTCCTCCTGGAAGGTTGGGGTCTCCTGTTCGTTCTGCCCCCCCTGGAAGGTCAGGGTCCTCCTCCTCCTCCCCGACGCCTCCGCGCCGGCGGCGGGCTCGTGCTGTGCCCCGCGCCGTCGCCCCCCCCCCCCCCCCCCGCCCCCGCAGCACCCCTGGGAGTGCGGCGTTGCGGCGGAGGGCTCCTCGGCCTGGCGGGCCCCTGGTTGACCGTTGCCCGGGCTTTTCATGTTCCAGCCTGCTTTGGCCCTGGTCACCAGAAAGAATTGCGAGCACCAGCCAAAAAAACGAGACTCGGGGGCTTCCACGCGTCGGGTCCTGGGAGACACTCGTGCGACTCCGTTTCGGCATTGTTTCGATACTCTTTCGACGCTTTTCCGGGTGCTCGAAATCATTTCTCGGATGTGGTTTTAAAGTTCGATGGGAACAACATAAGCCCAGGCGTGGAGCGCAAGCTTGCCGCGTTCTGCAGTCAACGCGCATGGTGTGGGCGCGCGCCTGTTCCAGGGCGCCCTCGTGGCCTTGCCTCTGCGGCCCGTCCTGTGTCGTTTCCGCCAGGGTTTGGTTGCCCTCCGCCCAGGGAATCCCAACTTCGGCCTCCAAGGGTCCTCACCGCCCTTCCTTGACACACGTTGTCGCCGTAGCGAAACAAGTACAAGGCAGTATGCCGACTCAGGCAAGGGGCAAACGAATCAGGCCTGGCGGGCGCAGTAGGCCTGTAGGGGGACATGCCCGACCTAAGGGCAGGGCCCGAAGACCTTAGAGTATGCGCCCGCCAGGTCACAGACATCAGCTAAGCCTGGTGGTACCTTGGTCCGCTCCCCCGCACCATACAAGCCTCGTCAAACATATCCAGAAATGGAAGTTGAAATCCTGGAGCACGATGCTTTCAGACACTTGTCAGAAAGCGCGTTCTTCAATGCTGAGAGGGTGGGGTCGGTTTTTGGACAACACCGCGTCCGAGTCAACAGGCATCTGGCAGCATTGGAGTAGCGCTGACCTCGCAATCACCGACTTCAGAAGTCTTATGTTTGTTTTTGACGAGGCTTGTGGGATATAATATACTCTAAGGTGAACTCCCCAATCCTCCTTAGTTTATCCAGGCAAGCTGTGACGAGGCACAAACAACGTGCTAAACGATAACATATGAGCTATGCAGGCTGCTCTAGAGAGGTGCGAGAAGAGCTTGCAAGTTGTGTTTTTGGCTGGCACAGGCTGTGTTGGCTTGCTGGCTGGCCCTGCAGCAGAGTAAGATGGGCTGCTACCCTTGAGTCGGGCCTGTCCCTCTACAGGAGGAGAATTCGAAAATAGTGAAAAATAGGCTGGGGGTGATTCTTTGACTACTTTTCGCAATTTTGGATTATTTGTTTGGTATTTCCCAACCATCCTGTGTCGGGTACTCGTTTTGAATAGAGCACTGTAGTCGCCCCGTCCTCCTTCCTTCCTCCTCCCCTCTCCTCCCCTCCTCCTCCTCTCCTGTTGCCTGTGTTCCACCACTGTAGCTCGCGGTGCCCTGGGGGGGTTGCGATCTGCGAAACTGTCGGCACTTTCGTGGGCTCCTGGGAGGCCCAGCGGAGGTACGTCATACGCGGACCACCACTATAGCTCGCGGTGCCCTGGGGGGCTGTGCGATCTGCGAAACTGTCGGCACTCTCGTGGGCTCCTGGGAGGCCCAGCGGAGGTACGTCATACGCGGAACACCACTCTAGCTCGCGGTGCCCTGGGGGGTTGCGACCTGCGTAATTGTCGGCACTCTCGTGGGCTCCTGGGAGGTCCAGCGGAGGTACGTCATACGCGGACCACCACTATAGCTCGCGGTGCCCTAGGGGGCTGCGATCTGCGAAACTGTCGGCACTCTCGTGGTCTCCTGGGATGCCCAGCGGAGGTACGTCATACGCGGACCACCACTATAGCTCGCGGTGCCCTGGGGACTGCGATCTACGAAATTGTCGGCACTTTCGTGGGCTCCTGGGAGGCCCAGCGGAGGTACGCCCCTTGTGTGCCCGTTTTGTATGTTTGCCGCTGCTCTTCTTGCTGCGCTCTTCTGAAATCACTGCTGGGTGCTCTTCTTGCGCACTGCGAGTCCTTCAGAATACCAGTCAGCATTGAATGGTCCTGAGTATACTCGCCACGCGTATGGAAAGGGTTGGGTACGTCGCAGGGTAAGTGTTCAAATTTGTCGTCCCAAACCCCCCTGGGTGACATGCCCGACCTAATGCTACCCGTGTATGTTCGGTTCCTCGGGGGGGAATCTTTTCACGGTTTCAGCTCCTAGGGGGGGTTGCCCCCGTCATTGTGGCCAGCATCGTGGCTCGTCTAACCCCCCTTGAAAGTAGAGCTTGTTGAGGCTAGCACTCTGTAGGATGGCCTGTGTTGCTAATAAACGCGTGCAGCTAATCGTATAGGGCTGATCAGTAGCACAGTAAAGCGGGGTTTGAAGCCTGCTATGTAGGAAGACGGGTAGTTGACAGGCATTATGGGGCCGCACCTTGCATCGAGGGGAGCCTGAAAGAGTAGAAGTATCTAATCTGCATTGACTGGAGTCTGGCTCAAACGCAGGAATGACGGAGGCAGGGTACTGAAGTGCAGAAAGGTAATGAGACAGCGCAGGACTAAAGTGAGCAGGATAACCCAATGATGTGGGGCAGATGCATGTTGAGATACAGCAGCAGGTAGCCCAACCGTCCCTCTACATACCTCGCCACCGCAACCCAGTGGGCCATCACACCCGCGAGTTCCTCATCATAATCACGCTGCTAGGCCAGCGCTGCCTGGCCGATGGCGGTGGCGCTGGGGTTGTATTAAGACGACCTGAAATGGAGGTCAGGATGAGGTGCATGGTGGTGGTTGGCTAAACTTGAGAGAGCTCCATGTTATGGGGCCACGCCCTATGGTAGGGGGACCTGAAATGAAATGTGTGCGCTTAAAGTGCAGCGAAGCATGATGTACGAC
>CAUYUJ010014569.1:128505-146005 GCA_963575745.1 Prorocentrum cordatum | reverse complement strand
GCCCCATTGTGGCGCACCCCTCACACGTTTCGTGGCCCCATGAGTCGCCCCACCGAAGGTCCCAGTGGCGGAACTCGCACGGCGGTCCCGCCCCATTTTGGCGCACCCTTCACACGTTTCGTGGCCCGCTATACCGAATGTCCCAGTGGCGGAACTCGCATGGCATCCCCGCCCCATTTTGGCACATCCCTCACACGTTTCGTGGTCACATAGGATCGCCACCGAAGGTCCCATTGGCGGAACTCGCATGGCATCCCCGCCCCATTTTGGCGCACCCCTCACACGCTTCGTGGCCCCATAGGGAGCTCCACCTAAGGTCCCACTGGCGGAACTCGCATGGCGGCCCCGCCACACGCTTCGTGGCCCCATAGGGAGCTCCACCGAAGGTCCCAGTGGCGGAACTCGCATGGCGGCGTCGCCCCAAATTGGCACACCCCTCACATGCTTCGTGGCCCCATAGGGAGCTCCACCGACGGCTCCAGCGGCAGGGGCGCACCATGCGCGAAGGCGACGGGGCGAGGGACATGCGCTCTGGGGCAGTTTACGGCCAGACTTGCTGGACGCGGGCAGTCCGCAGCGAGACCTCGATCCTGTGGACTCTCGCCCTGGGCCGTCGGCTGCCCGGCACGCTGCTCGTTCGGCCGACGTAGCCCAGGCGGCATCCTGAACGGCGGCCGCCACGAGGTCGGGAACTGCAGGAAGGAGGACGACGTTTGGTTGCTGGAGCTCTACGCGCTGCTTTCGCGCGCCACGCGCCACGAGGACCACCTGCTCATGCGGGCGCCGCGCATCGAGTTCTTCCTAGCAGGGCGGCCAGAGAGCTTGCGGAAGCAGCTGGAGCAGTTTGCGGCGCGCACGATGCGGCGCAGAAGAGAGGCGACGGCCCTCGCCAGGGAGCTGGGCTTCACCGAGTTTATCCGCGAGGCTTGACTTGAGGAGCGGCCCGCCCGAGCCTCGCCGTCTCGCGACGGTCTGACTGTTTGGCGTCGCGCCGCGGGCGACCCGCGCGCGTCGTTGGGGCCCTCTCGGGGCGACCAGCGCGCGTCGCGGGAACTCGGCGCTGCGCTTTGCCCGGCGCCTCGCTCGCCCCCGTCGGCGTTCTGCCCAGCGGCCAGATCCTTGCCCGCTATCGGCCGGCCAGCTAGCTTTCTCTGCTCCGCGCGGCGGACGACCGGCGCGCGTCGCTGGGGCCCCTTCGGGGCGATAGGCGCGCGTCGGTGGGGCTCCGCGCGGCGCCGCGCTCGCGGCCTTGGACGTCGGCTCGCGCGGGCGAAAAGGCAGTGTAAGAACGGGAAGGAAGCGGGCGCGATCCTCGCGAGGGGCGCGCCAACGTGGGCGTCGACATCTATGCGCGCAGATTCGCGCGCGCGAAGACTCACTCACAATCAGACTCACTCACGATCGGACTCCTCTGCTCTCAGTCTCTCGCGCAGACCTGTCGTCTTCGTTCGCGCTGCGTGTCCCGCCGCGGATGTCGGCGCGCCCCCCGCGCGGTTCGCGGCCCCGTAGGAGTCGCGGGTGAAGATGCGATCCGCGACTGCGGTATTCGAAATTGCATATGGTTGGGCTCTTCGCCAGGCTAACGTTGAACCGTTCTCGTCCCAGTGAGCTCCTGGCGGAGCGCAGTTCTCGTTGTCGCCCTCGCCTTTGTTTCGTGTCCTGGCGCTGGCGCGCCCCCCGGCGAAAGTCGACTCGTGGTGGCAGGGCCAGTGGGCCCCCGTCGGTCTGCAGCCATTGCGGGCGTTGGGAATGTGAGAATCGTGGCCGCACCAAGCGTTTTAAGTGCGGTGGAGATCACAATGGTTGAGGCCGCGCTCGTGAAGTACCTTAGCGTGATCGTGGTCGTAATGCATGAGGTACCCAGCCTGGATTGCCGGCTGAGCTGGATCGTCTCATGCAAGGCTATCCAGACTATGCTGATGCCTTCATGCCACCAAGTCGACAGTTTTCCCCGATGCCCCTGTTCTCCCACCGCCTGCCACGGAGTGCGAGCTCGACAAACACGTTGTGGACCTGCGCCGCCTACGCCGCCCAACCTTGCTGTCGCGTCCGAGCAAGGGTTGCGCGAGTGGTGCATCGGGAATGGTCAGCGCTTCGATTTTTGGGCGCAGATGAAGCAGCTCCACATGCACCTACATGATGAAGACCCTGTTGTGTCTGATTTCCGCGCTGGCCAGCGTAGAGGGCTGGAGCGTCTCAAAAAGCGGGGCGTGGACCGCGGGCTCACCGCTGATGAGTCGGCCAAGATGGATACCCTCATGCAGAAGGCAGCGCATGGCAACTCGGCTAAACGTTTGCGTGCCATCCGCGAGAATGCGCAGTCTTCCTTTGAGCGGGTCCTCGCCCAGACGCAGCCTGCAGGAAGTACCCCACCAGTGGGCGTGCCAGGGCACTGCTTAGATCCCAGCGCCCGAAGGAGAGCAGCCGCAACCCGCTGAACCAGCCGCTGGAGGGGATGAAGTACGGCAGCAGCTTTAGCAGCCACATGTACCGCAAGAATAAGCAGACTGGTAGCATTGATGTCCTTTTCTGCAGCGTAACCTCTTGGAGCCAACTGGCCCTCGATGTCTTGCAGAATGTGCGCCCTGTAAGTGGTGTCTTCTTCGCGCATTGGGCGTCGCTCGAGGTCCTGCGAGGTGCCCGAGGCTAGGGCAACGCGGCTCAGATTGGCTGGAGGCCTTTCTCATCTCCTGCCATCCCGCCCCTCGGGGGGGCGCTCGCGGACGTGTCGGAGGCATGGTTTCTAAGAGTCTTTGTTTTAGGAGGTTGTTGTCGCATTCTGGGCCCCGAGACTCGCGCATTGGCCCGCGCTGGATATTCTTGGAGCTTCGCGCCCGCAGCTTTATCCTATCTGTAGAGTTGTTTATCTGGTATCAGGCATGATATTCTCAGGGGTTAACATCTCGCGGATGTGGTCGGTTGCGGAGTTCCCTGGGGCTCTCTCAATACCTTAGATGCTCCTCGGGGATTTCAGTGTGTTCGCCTCCAGCATGGGCCCCTCGCCCCCCCCCCAGTCGGTCCATGGGCGCGTCGTCGTGCCCGGCGACTTTGAAATCACGCGCGCTCAAGGTCGTGGCCCCTGATAGATTTAGGCGATTGTCTCCTCTGAGTTGGGCGACGTTGTTTCGGTCTCCTCCTGCAGCCCCGGCCCGTTCGAGACCCGCGCCTGCCTGGTGACCCTGCTGAAGCACGAGGTCCTCTACCGACGGGTGTGCGGGGGGGATTTCGCCCTTCCCGGGTTCCAGTATGTTATGGGCCTGGTTTGCCGTAGGAGCATAATCTTCTACGCCTGAAGGTAGACGGCGGACCGCCGGTCCTTCATTCTCTAGATGATTCTCTGCTTCCGCGCACTCAGGAGAACCTGAGTGGCGATTGGGCCGTTCCGTTCTGGCTTTGGTCGCGGGCAGCCGAGGCCGCGTTTGAGTCCCGAGCGGTTGCGCGTGCAAGGCTTGACTGCTCGGTGCATCGCTGCGATTGCCCGGGCTTGCAGTGCGCGGCCATTGCGGGGAGAGGCCCGGTGGGCGAATGTTGTCGGGGCCCGCCGTTGGATTTCTGTGCCCTGCAGTTATGGGGTGAAAATTGGTTGCGCGAGGCCGAGGGATCTCCTGGCATGCCGCAGAGTGTAGGCAGTCAACTTGCAGGTCTCGCGGAGAAGGTGGCCAACTTCCTTCGCGCCGAGTCTCCGAGAGATGCTGCTGCGAATAATGAACTTCGCCATGCCTGGTCCGATGCCTGTATGCAATCCCGTCGGAGCATGAAAGCCTGGCTCTTCAGAGCCTTGTCCCATGGGGCCAAGAAGGTCCATTCGCGGTTGAAGCGCGACCTCGGCGATGCCCCCCCCCAGGTCCTTGCTTCGTTCGCTGGGGCTCGTGAGCCCCCTGGGGATGTCATGGGGGGCCGACGTATTTTCTGGTCTAAGGTTTGGAATCCCCTTCCGCCCGGGCGCAGCTCGCTGGGGCCCTTGACGCGCTTAGGCCTCTGGCTGATGAGCGCGCCCGCGGGTTGGGCCCCATTTCCGTTCTTGACGTTCAAAGAGGTGCCCGTTGTTTCTCCGTGAGCACGGCTGCGGGTGCCGACCTTTGGGCCCGCGCGTCATTGATTGACTTCTCGCGCGCGGCCGCTTTGGGGTTCGCGAGCGCCCTCAATCAGCGCGAAGCTGAGATGATATGGCCCTCCCAGGTGTTCTTGAGCGAGCGCCGTGGCCCTTCTCTCGAAAAAACTTGCACCGTGGCCGCCCAGTCTGCGAATGCCCCACGTTGTGCCGAGTTTATTGTACAACGAGGAAATCAGATCTTGATGGTCGGGCCCGAGCTAGGTCTAATTTTCGGGGCGCTGCCGCTCTTGTACACAGCGCCTTGCAGGCGGTCTTGCGTCGCGAGCTGTGGCGCGAGATCGCTGGCGTGCATGGCCTCTGCTCGGTGGGTGCTCACTGGGGCCTCATTCGTTTTCTCGACTCGGTCGAACCGCATAAACTGATTGAGCAGGCGGCCGAGCTGAAATGCCCGCTCCACCTTTTCTATTTCGGCATCCTGGTTCATAGTTCTCCTCGTGTCTTGGGGGTTTGAGTTTTGTTTCTGATTTGATCCCTGGTGGAAATGGAATCCTGGCAGGTTGTATACTGAGCATCTCCTGGGCTAAACTGTATGTTTACGCTATCTTGGATAATGCCCATGCTCTCTACGTCCCTGTCGAAGTGAAGGCATGCGTTGATGGCGTCGCCCACTCGATTCGCGGCGCTGAGAATGAAGTTTTAGCCGGGCTAGTGCCAGCGGCAGTCCACTTCGCGCACCAGTTGCAAGGCGTGGGCTGCGCACTCTCATCCAAGTCTGCCTTGGCGCGCAGCAGCGTGTTTTTGGGTCGTTGCCTTGCTGAACTTTTTCGCGCCGCAGGCCCCCCGTTCGAGTTGCAGGATGCAGCTCAATATCTGGGGGCCATGATTTCCGCGGGCAAAAGAAGAGCCACTGTCGAGCTCACGCAGAGACGCAGCCGGGCCTCCGAGAAGGCAGAACATTGTTTTTTGTTCGCGCAACCGTTGGCGCTGCAGGGAAGCCGCGCAAGCCTGGGGCCCTTGCGGCGGGGCCTCGCAGTCATCGGGCGTTGGGCCCCGCGAGTGGCCGTGTCCAATCCACGCGGGCCCAGGCGGATTTGCGCTCTGGACATCGGGCCCCTGGGGCCTGTGCCGCCCCGGTTCTTTGTTCGATTGGCCCCGCCAAAGATGGCCCCCAGTTCAGGCTTCGTCGCGCGCAGCTCGATGCTTCCCATGATGCGCGGGGAAATCTGAGTCGCCATGACAGGGTGCAGGTTGGCCAGTGGAAGGCGTTGTAAGTGCGCGCCCTTCGCCTTCCCCACAGAATGTTAGAAGTGCGCGGGCCTATGGCGGCCACTGGCGCAGTCTTCCTCGACTTGGGCGCGGGCGCCGAGACCCCGGTGCATTGGATTTTCCGTAGCGGCGCGGAGATGAGACCCCGCGATTTTGACTTTCAGCGCGTGCTTTGGGTGAACCTGCGGAGGATCTGCGGCGTTCGGTCGCGGGGCGCGGCCTCCGAGCACTGCGAGGGGGGGGGTGGAGGGCGTTGTTGATTTTACTGTTCTCCGTCGGTTTTCGAAGGCCCTGCAAAACGAGGAGGCTTGTGAGGCCGCCGGCATGGTTCGGGGCACTTTAACCGCTGGCTTTTTGATTGAAGATAGGCTCCAGCAGTCTGGGCACGACTCCGCGACAGATGGTCGGCGCCCTAGATGCGGGCTCAGGCCCGAGACTGCCGCTCACCGATGCAATGAGGACATCAACGATGGAGCGATCGAGCGATCGGAGTCGTTGGTCGTCGAGGCTCGCCGCCCCAATGCTTCGCCCGCTTTTTGGCACCGAGGCTTGCCGTCTCTCCAGGGTGCTGTTGGGCAGCTTCCCGAGCCTGTTGAGTGGGTCTGGGTGGTGCAGATTGCGAGATGGTTCGTGGTGGAACCTGGGGGATCGGAGGCTTCGCCGATGCGGATGGTCAATTTTGGCGCCAAGGTGCGGACCACCTGTTTGACGGCGTAGTTTGCGGCGCGTTGCCAACTGAGGTGCAGACAGCAGGCAGGGCCGAGCTGTTTGCCCTTCGCCGGCTGCCGACGCGCGCGTATGGCCCCGCCTTGGTCTATAGTGACTGTCTGCCTGTTGTGAAGGGTGTGCGCAAGCTTAAATGCGAACATAAATCGTCGATGTTGGACCTTTGGAAGATATGCCATCCGACCCTCGGGGCCCGCGATGGATCGTTTGATGTTCGATGGACCGAAGGTCACCCCGTCCAGTCCCAGGCCTATGATTTTTGTCTCACTGAAACTGATATAAACAATTATATACGTGTATATATATATATGTATACAGAAGTGTAGATGCATACATGTATTTTACATTTACACACATTATATATACACATACATACACACTTGCCCACGCTCGGCAGCCAACAAGGCGGCCG
The DNA here is from genome assembly GCA_963575745.1 of Prorocentrum cordatum. NCBI lineage: Eukaryota > Dinophyceae > Prorocentrales > Prorocentraceae > Prorocentrum > Prorocentrum cordatum. The sequence continues at coordinate 139,547 of CAUYUJ010014569.1, read as the reverse complement.
AGCGCTGGCACGTGCCAGAAGAAGAGGCACATCGCACGGCGTGGGCTGATGGGCTGTCAAGGTTTTGTGTCGTCTCCTCGCTCTCCACAGGGAAATTCTGCCTGCTGGTGATCGAGAGCTTTCCGCCCGCGCGAGCCCCGAGCCGCGCTCAATGATCAGCACTGTAGATGCTCGCCCAGACCGACTCAGTGATATGGGTCGCCGATGTGGTCAAATCCTGCACCCAGAGGCCCTGACGTGCAAGCGTGGCTGCGAGCATTTTAGCCGGCGTGGTCGGCTGGCGGGCTTTTGGCCTGGACCTTGTAAGCCTCGGACTGAGTTTGCCCGGGGAATCGAGGCCCTCCCCCGCTGCTGTCGGTTGTCCCGCGGAGGGATGGGGAGGAGCCTGGCCCCGATGAGTTGGATCCTCCTGATGGCGGTGTGGATGGGAGATTGGATCATCCTCTCGCGGAGCAGTGACACCTCGCCGCGCCAGTTTGCCTCCATTCGAGGGATCTTGTTTTGTGAGGTTTGCCAGGGGGACTGCGTCGAGTTTCCGCTGGATTTGCGTTTCGAGTGCGACGCCCCGCGATAGCTGGGAAAGAAGTACTGAGCAGGTTGAAGCGAGGTCTGCCGCCCAACTCGGGCGGTGCGTTCCCTGACCTTTGAGAGCGTTTTCGTGCCCCGCCCCGCAACAGATCACCGCGATTAGCTGGTAAAGGGAAAGGTCATCCTTTTCCCCTCCTCCTCCTCCTCCTTCTCCTCCTCCCCCCCCTCCTCCTCCTCCTCCTCCTCCTCCTCCTCCTCCTCCTCCTCCTCCTCGTCTTCCTCCTCCCCCTCCCCCTCCCCCTTCCCCCTCCTCCTCCTCCTCGTTCTCCGCCGCTTCCTCCGCTGCCTCCTCCTCCGCTTCCTCCGCCTCCTTCCTCTCCTCTCCTCCTCCTCCCCCTCCTCCTCCTCCTCCTCCTCCTTTTCCTCCCCCTCCTCCTCCTCCCGTGGCCATTTTGGCTCAAGTACGAAACCGTGGCCCTGCGTCTTCGTGCTTGTCCGCTGCCGAGGGGCTGGCTCGAGGCGAGCTGGCCGCAGCGGCCCCTTTCTTCCTCGCAGCGGTCCGTCCACGACAGTGCGTGGACCGCGCGCCCAGCCAGAGGGGCCTTCTTGCAGTACTCCTATTCGGGACAGGATTAGTGATATTGAAGGAAGCGGCATGGCGCGCGGCAAGTACTTGGTCTGCCCGTGGCACGGCTGCAACGGCTGGGCCTGGGCCGACCGCGGGGCGCCCCACTGCACTCGCTGTGGCTCGAAGCTCGCCGCGAAGAAGATGGTTTCCAACGGTGACATCCCCCCAGGAGGAGGTGGTGGAGTACGACCGGGCCGCCCACGGTCAGTCAACTTCGAAGGAGAACGAGATGCAGGGCATAAAGCAGGTGGACGGCGAGGCGGACGTTGGCGAGGGCGCCCGCGTGATCCCCAAGGCGCTGCCGCAGAAGAACCACCTGCCCGCGACGAGACCACCGCCGAGAAGTTCACTGACGCCACCAAGCAGCAGGACTCCAGCGGGTCCGCCATTGAGCTCGCGCAGGCGCAGATGGTCTTCTGGAAGCAGTGGAAGGGCGACACCAGCCAGGAGTATAACGATGCGGTCGAAGGTTTCAAACGCGCTAAGCTGGTGGCACTACAAGACAAAACACCTGATCAACAAGTCCAGAGCCTCACCGACCAGTTGGCGCAGGCGAAACGCAAGCATGGTCAGTGCGGGAACACGGTCAACCAATTCACCCAGCAGCTGGTCACGATCGCCGACAATCACAAGAACGCGCTCGAGGAGCACGGCCAGGCGACGGGCGAGGTGCAGAGGCTCCAGGTGAAGCTGCGGGTGGCCCAGCAGGCGGCTGCGCAGAAGGCAGTGCAGGAGGTGCCCATATTTGAGGCGATGCGCACGCTCATCGCGACCAGAATCGACAAGCCAATGGACCACATCCCCGAAGAGCTGGACAAGCACTTGCTGGCGGTGGCGCAGGATCTGGAGACAATCGAGACGAAGCAGAAGAGCGAGGACGCTGCGGCTGAGGCCGCGGCATCCACCAAGGCGAGCGAAGACGCAGATGCCGATCCCCTCCCCAAGGTTGGCGAGAAGGCTGAGGATGATGATGACCTGGCGCGCGTTGCCCAGCCAGTCCCAGGAGACGATGGCGATGAAGCGATGAAGGCTGCGCGCAAACGAGCTGCCGACGCACCCCGCATCAGCCAGGAGGGCATTGCCAAGGCTGACTTGGACAGCGAAGAGGCCAGCAAGAAGCTCAAGCTCTCGGCGACGGCTGCAGTACCCTCAGCTGGCAAAGGGAGTGGCGCTCGCTCGTCTCGCGGGTAGCCTGCGGATCACCACGATCAATGGCAGTTGTTGGCAGCAACTGAAGACGTACATTCGCTCAGCTGCCTCTGAGGGTGGCAGTGTGATCTGCGCGCAGGATACCAAGCTATTCACAGAGCAGTCCATCGTTTATGCCAGTCAATGGTGTGAACGGCATGGATGGATAGCCTTATTTGAGACAGGCTCATTCAGCTCTACGGGGGGCCCGACTTCTGGAGTTTGCGTTTTGATCAGGAGTTGGCGGGACTCTGGGATTCAGGATATGAAAGTGCCCAGGGAAGCTCGGGACATGGTTCCTCAGGGACGCCTGGTCGGTGCAAGAGTTGTGCTGCCTGGGCTTGGTGTCATAGGAATTCTTTCCGTGTATATGCAGGTCAGCACAGGCCTGAACGAGACCAATTTGAACCTCTTGGCGGCCACCGCCATACTTCAGCATGAATACCAGATTCCCATTCCTGTAGCTGGGGACTACAACATGAGTCCTAGCAAGCTGCATGAGAATGACTTCATACAGCGCGCAGGCATGCAGATCATACATCCCTCCTCCCCGACATGCAGAACCAAGACATCACAGTCATGTATGGATTACTTTGTATACAGTGGATGGCTCCAGCATGTGCTCCGCTCACCTCATGTTCATGTGTCCTATCCCCTGTCACCACGTCGACCTGTCAGTGTTCAGCTCGAGATTGGCGAGGATTTCACAGTCCCTGTCTTGTGCAAGCCGCAGCGGCTGCCTGCCAAGCCTGTCTTTGGCCCCAGATTGCCGGGGCGCGACTGGATTGCCGCAGAAGCTGCCCTAGACGCTGCCGAAGCCATCCTCAACAGGAGCTTTGATAGACCGATCCAGGGGGAAAAACAACGGGTGTTCGACGAAGTTTATCACTACCTGGCCAGGGATTTGGAAGTTACGATCGCGGGTTTGACGGACGCGGTTTTGAAACGCAGTTCTAGACCTCGAGCGCGCCCCCCTAGGGTCAAATGGGTCCAAGCGAAACAGTTTCTGAAGACGCATCGGGTGGCGTGGAATTCCCAGGCAGGCCCGCTCCGATGGCTTCGGCATGTCGTGCAGCAGTTCTACTACACCCTCGCGAAGCTAGATGCTAACGCCCTGGCCGATCTCATTGCGTGCCTAGAGGGCCCCCCGAACGAGTTTTGCGAGATAGAGACGCTGCGCGAGTGCTTAGAGACTACCCACCAGACCCTCAATTTCCTTGTCCTGGACGTGGAAGCCAAGGTCCTGGAGATTTCCAATGGGAGACAGAGTTTGGACGATGTTTTGGAGGCCATCAATAAGAGCCTCGATGTTGAGATAGACCTGGAAAAACGTTCTGCCAATAAAACCTGGCGCGAGTGGGTGCATATTGGGGCGCAAGGAAACGGAGGGTGGGCTCACCGATGGACTAAGATGCTTGACGCGTGGAACCCCAACGAGGTCCCCTGGAAGGGCATTTGGACTGGTAGACCCTCGCACGTCTTGGAACACGAGGCCGATAGACTTGGAGAGCTTTGGGGCACGACCTACCACAGGCCCCACTATCATGCCCCCGCTGGCCCTCATGAGCCCGCTCTACCACCCATCGAGCCCCAGCACCTCATAGACGCCGCTAAACGCTTTTCGCATGCGAGAGCTTCGACATGGGATGGATTCCGCCCGAAGCATTTTCAGAGTCTGAATTTGGAGCAGGCTGCGCTGGTCTGCCGATATTTGCACCTGGTCGAGAAGATAGGTGCGATGCCCACCCAGCTGCAGGCAGTTGTCTCGGTTTTGATCCCCAAGACCAAAGCGAAGCCAGAGGCCAAGACAATGGCCCAGTTCCGAGGAAGAGGGATGATGCCAGGGCTTTACCGAACATGGCCCAAGGTCCGACACATTGAAGCGAGACAATGGGAGGCTAAGCACAGCCGACGTTTCTTGGCCCACCAGGCGGGCAAGATCATCACCGAAATAGTCTTTCGCCAGAGCCTCAAGGCTGAGAATGGAGTGGCCTGCCAAGATCCACTCCATTCAGGCGCGGTGCTGTGGGGCCTCAGCAACTACTATGAGCACATCAGCCACCAGACGCTGATAGAGAGGGCCCACGCCACCGGATTTAGCAGCGTCTTGCTGAAGGTCATTTTAAACCAGCACAGTAGCACGAGACTGGTGGCCACCAGAGACTTGGTCCAGCTGGTGGACCACCCCGCGCGCGGCATTGCAGCTGGATGCGGTTGGGCCACGTTTTTTGGCACAAGTTTTCAGGTTGAGTCCCCTGGCGCCTGGGCCGAAGCAAACTCCAGGGGCGCGGACCTCCGGATGTTCATTGACGATTTATTTCTGGGACAGCAAGCAACACAGAGACCCCCAGGCCCTAGTGCGACAATTGCAATACTCTGCGGCTAGGCCAGCAGCGCTGGTTACGGAAGAGCTCGAGTGCAAGTTGGCGCTACACAAAGCTCAGGTTATTGCTTCTACCGCCAGACTGCGAAGACAACTTAGGAAGGCCCTCGGGAAGTACGCGGGACCCCAGGACGCCCACAGTGCCACCAACCTTGGGATCGACAGTGCTGCGGGGGCCTCGAGGCTCCGAGTACGACAACGTGTAGCTAAAGCGACCCTGTACAAGCGTTTTGTTAAACATTAACGACGACGACGCCGCATACGAGCGGTCAAGATAGCTGGAGGCGATACCAGAAAGCTTTGGAAGACGGGGCCCCAGCAAGCCCTTACGTATGGCACTGCGGTTGTCGGCGTGGATCCCCAGGAGCTCCAGAATCTCCAGGCGGAATATTTGAAAGTAGCGGGGCCCCGATGCGCGACGAGAAGTAGATCCTTAAGTCTGGCGGTACTAGGAGACCCTACTTGGCGAGCAGGGCTAGGCCCTGCCCTGGCTTGGTCGACCATGATCTGGCGAGCCGCGACGAGACCCAGCCACCCCCGAGAACTACTTGAGCTGAAATGCCTAGCCGAGCCAATGTTTCTGAACCAGCCTAGGAAGTGGGCGGCCGAGCGAGGCCCCTTTGGGGCCGCCTGTCTGTCCCTCCGACGGATCGGCTGGAGTTTTGTTTCTGTTTTGGAGGTGCAGGGTGCGAATGGGCATCGGTACCCACTCACAACCTGCACTCCCAGAGTGATTGCCCAGAAAATGCAAGGGGCCTGGGAACGGGCCATCCTCAGGAACGCCGCCAAGAAACTCGGTTACCCCCCAGGAGACCCTTGACGTCAGCATCGCCCGAAAAATGTTGGCTGGGAAGACGCTGCCAAAGAAAGCCAGATCCACCCTTCTTAGTTTTCTCACCCAGAGTATCTGGGCCAACGCGCGCTTGCAGCGAGCTGGGTACGACTCTGACGGCAAGTGCCAGCACGGGCGCCCTTGCGATGACTTGCGCCACCGCCTTTTACATTGCCCGCTCAGCGCCCAGTTGCGTGACTCGTTCACAGCAGACGAACTTGACACGATTTCGAAGGCGACGGATCAGGCTGTAGCGCATGGTTTCCAGTTCCAACCTGAATTCGAAACAGGGGCTCCTGACGGGTTTGGCTATGCATATGCCGAGTTTTGGTGTCGAGACTCCAGCGTGCAGCCTCGCGAGGCCCTTGCTGGGGAGATTTTTGCCGATGGATCCTGTCTCGAACCTGGAGGGCACAAAAATTATAACGTAGCTGGGTGGTCAGTGGTGGCCATTGATGGCCACGTTGACGTGTTTGCGTACCTCATCGGGCGTGTGGGTAAATACCTCCCCCCTCCTCCCTGCTGCTGAGCACTGTGCTGTGCTTGCTGCTGGTCTCAATGCCCACCCACGCGCCCGAATTTTTGTAGATTACCAAGGAGCCATAAGCGTGCGCCGAAAGGAAAGTTCCTCGCGTGGGGCCTTCAAGGTCCTCGGTGGCGCTTGCGCTACCCCCTTGGGCCCAAGGCTAAACAAGCTTAAAGCGCACGTCAATATTAATGAGCTCCCAGAGTATAGTTCTGAGTGGCGACGAGCCAAAGGCAACGATGCAGCTGACAGATATGCGAAGATCGCCGCTGCTAGAGCCTCCCAACCGAGTCAGCTTGAGACCGAGCTGCAGGAAGGCCAGAGCGAGCTACTGGTCAAGTTTCTTACTTACGTTTCAGAAGCCCTGCAGTTATGGCCACCAGTAGCCCCCCAAGGTTGGTGCCAAAGCTTTTGACAAACCGATGCAGAGTTTGAACCCGCCCACTGGGGCCGCGTCGGCTGGCCTCTCTTGGGGCCTGATACCTCCTCCTCCTCCGCCGAGGTCCCCTCTCGCCTCCGATATTCCGCGTCGAAAGCATCAGTGGCACCCCTGGGGGAAGAGTTTCATATGCACAGCCTGCCGCCGCAGTTGCGCTACTAGAAGGCCAGACGCGACCAAGAGGACTGCCCTGGCTACTGCGAGTTTCACAGTAGCCTTGCGAGCAATCCGCGAGGCCACAATCTCTATTTCTTTGGCTATGGGGACGAATGCAGTCCCTTGAGCCTGATTTTGTGCTGGACCTGTGGGGTCACCGAGAGCACCAGAGGCCTAGCAGACGAATGTCCTGGAGAGCCCCCTAATCACGGTAGACGTCTGCAAAAGCAGAGAGCCGCGGAGGGTAGACATCCCAAGGGGGCCGCGAATTCACCAATTGTTTTGCGTTCGCCGATCCCTCTGGCCCAGCTGGTGAAAGAACTGGCTGAGACGAACCCCACCGACCTCGAGATTGGTAATCCGAGTGGGGGAAGTGCTGCTTGGGACGTTTCACGAGACGAGAGTCATCCGCCTGTCTCCGAGGTCGCCCTCGCTTGCCAGGAAAGCCCCCCAGAGGGGTAGCGGATTGCGGCCCTGGGCGGCCACGCCCCTCTTCAGTCTGCGCGCTGGTCCCCCTCCTCCTCCTCTCCCCCCTCCTCCTCCTATTCCTCCTCCGCCTCCTCCTCCTCCTCCGCCTCCTTTTCCTCCTCCCCCCTCCCCCGTTCCCTTTCCTTATACATAATTTTTCCATGTCGCACCCCGAGGCCAATTTTAGGGCGGGCTGGGCGTTTCGCCTGAGACTTCCTCACCATTTATATGATTGTGAAGTTTAAGAAATGGCAACCGCTTCACAGATGGAGGGCGGGTCGTTTTCAAAAGAAGTGGCTCTCGCCTCGGCGCCGCGCGCACTCGTTTTTCAAAATTTACAAGAACTTCACTATTTGAGGGCCGATGGTTTTCAAAATGTGGCTCTCGCTTTAGCGCTGCGCACGTTCGTTTTAAAACTTTGCAAGAGTTTCACGGATGGAAGGCCGGTGGTTTTCAAAATGGGGTTTTCGCCCCAGCGCCGCGCACATTCGTTTTGGAAATTTGCACGAGTTTCACGTATTGGGGCCTAGTCGTTTCCAACATGTTCTCGCATTAACACCGCGCGCACTCTTTTATACATATATGTATATACACACATAAAAATCTGCAATAATATCACGGATTGAAGGCGGGTGGTTTCAAATGTGGCTCTGGCCCCAGCGCTGCGCATATTAATTTCAAACATTTGCAGGAGCTTCACGGGTTGAGGGCCGGTGGCTCTCAAAATGTGGCTTTCGCTTTAGCGCCGCGCACATTCGTTCTAAACATTTGCAAGAGTTTCACGGATTGATGGCGTTTTTCTTCAACATGTGGTTCTCGCCATAGCGCCGCGCACATTCGTTTTAATCATTTGCGAGAGTTTCACGGGTTCCCATGATCAACGTACCAGTAGTGGTGTTTTGGAAGGGTTCAAGATTATGTTGGTGCAACAGTTATATTGATTCGCAGTGTTCAAGTCCCAGGAATGGTTTCCTGACTCGAATCCAGCTGGTCAGGACGCAGCAGTCAGGTTGATCCGTGGCGTGGAAATCCAGATGACAATGTTTCGCATGCTTCAAGGTCTTCACACGGTTGTGTTCCAACGGGGCAGTTCCCTCAATGGAAATGAACCGCTGTAGGGGCCTATGAAAGGGGGAGCTTGGAGGGAGGATTAATTCCAACATCGTTGATGCCTCTTCTCTTGGGTTTACACTGGTCCTCCGTCCTCCTCCTCCTCGTCCTCCTCCTTTTCCTCCTCCTCCCTCTCCTCCTTATCCTCCTCCTCCCTCTCCTCCTCCTCCTCCTCCTCCTCCTCCTCCTCCTCCTCCTCCTCCTCCTCCTCCTCCCCCTCCTCCTCCCCCTCCCCGTCCCCCCCCCCTCCCCCTCCCTTTCCTCCTCCTCCTCCTCCTCCCTCTTCCTCCTCCTCCTTCCTCCTCCTCCTCCTCCTCCTCTCCCTTCTCCTCCTTCTTTCCTACTTTTCCTCCGTGTCTTCCTCCTCCGCTTCTCCTCCTCCTCCATCCCTCCTTCCCTCTCTCCCCTCCCCCTCCCCTCCTCCTCCTCCTCCTCCTCCGCCTCCTCCTCTGCCTCCTCCTCCGACGCTGCGACACTCACGACCTTCGGTTCGCAGATGACATCTTGCTATCAAGCCAAACACTTCCCAACCTAAGAGCAATGCTTTCGGACCTCATCACCGCAGCGAAACAGCACGGACTGGAATTGCACCCGACCAAGACCAAAATCATGACCAATCAGCCTCGACACCGCGGCCGAACAACTAAAGTACCAGGAATGGACGTCGTCATATTTCCACGAGCAAGCACCATCACCTACCTGGGCCAGACCATTACTTCCCACGACGCACCCGGAACCGAACTACCGCACCGGATTCAAGCAGCATGGGCATGCTTCAGCAGCCACAGACAAGAACTCACCAGCAAGCACTATCCACTGCGACACCGACTACGGCTATACAGGGGCACTGTCATCTCTACTATGACGGACAGAGCAGCGACGTGGACGTTGACAGAGCCTCTCAAGCAGCAGTTACGCAGAACACAACGACGGATGGTACGAATTATAATCGAAACACCAAGGAGACGCACGGCAGCGACACCGACACCACAGCACAATCCAGAGACATCCCCAGACAATCACAACGACACCAGCAGAACAGCACCAAACGATTCCAGCGAGTCCGACATTTGCAGCAACCCACCTGCACACCAGCCAAACGCGCAGGACGACGTCAGCGACGACGAAAGCACGCAACCAGGCAACACGCAGAACGAGGACGTCGAATTGTGGTCCGACTTTATCCGCATGAGTACACGGAGAGCAGAGACATTGATGCTGAAATTTGAGATACCCGAAGTATTTCACCTACACCGAAGGATGGCCTGGCGCTGGGCAAATACGGTGGCTCTTCACCCTTCTACACGCTGGACACAGAGAGTGCTTAATTGCAACCCAAATCTCAACACTCGACAACAAGGACGACGACAACATGGAGGGCAACAAAAACGATGGGACGGCGACATCAGAAAGTTTCTCGACACATTGGACGGGCACCACTGCGACACCGACACCTGGCAGGAGCAGATCCGAGCGGCGACCCAACCACGACAACACCAACACAACAGCAAAACGACCTGCGGTGGTTATCAGCGGCTGGGAGCACTGAGTGAGTGGTGGTTATCTCGTGAGTCCGCCTATGTTTCACATGTTTGAGGCCACTGCCTCCGCGCCATACCCTACTGTGCACGGGCTTGCTCCCCGTAGGAACACGCACGCCTCCGGCGTTCGCTTCGCTTCGCTTCGCTTCTTTTTCCTCCTCCTTCTCCTCTTCCTCCTCCCTCTCACCTTGTCCTCCCATCCTCTAGCACCAGGGCTAGGGTCGGTCGGGGACGGTGCCGAAGCCGAACGAAGAGACTGAAGTGTCACCGGATGTTGTGGTGCTCAAGGCACTCCAGTAGCTACGGGGCCCAAACATATATGCCACCACCGCCTCCCGCACCCCCTCCCTGTCCCAGGTGGGTAGAGGAAGAAGAGGCTGGAGGAGGGGAGGGGGGATTCAGGTGATTATGGTGCATATTCTTGGCATCCGCAGTAGCGGTCCTGGAGCATTCGGGTGTTGTCTTGGGTTGGGCGGTTCACAGTGACTGCAGCACGGACAGACTGCATGCGGACAGTGATCAACATCACGATTAAGCACGCCAGGTGACTTTCTGTGTGCTTCCTTCCTTCTGTTCGCCTTCCTTTGTCGGGCGGACCTTTGCTACTCCCTCCGCCGACTCCCCATGCATCCGAGGTCTATTACAAACATCTGGACCAGGCCGACGTCGATAGGATCAACAAGCTGGAGCTGCTGGATGAGTTTGAAGAGTACGCCCGGCTGCCCTGGGTCGCGCGTGCAGATGCATCAGACAGTCTCTTGGCATTATGCGTTCTCCCAGTGCGGCTCCTTATATGCAGGTGGCCTGCTACTAAAGAGACTATGACTTGTCCATGGGTCCCACATCAGCTTCCCACATTCGAGCTATCTTTTGGGAGGTGGAGGAGAGGGGGAGGGTGGAGGGAGGAGCAGGATAGGGAGTGAGAGTGAGATGAGGGGTACGCTCGTTCGGCCGATGCGCCCTGTGCATCTTTCGGCGAGCCACTGTTCGGACATGTGCTTGGGGGTTGTTCAAGTGTTGGGCAGGTTGGACTTTCACACATGAGAACTCTGAGTGCAATCGCCGCTGAGGGGATATCACAATAAACCCAGCGTGATGCTTGAATTCAGATTAGCACTACACAGTACAGCACTTCATGGCATGGTTCAGCACAGCCTTCCTTCATGTTTTGCTCAGCAAGGGTGTCAGCCTGTTATGGGAAGCGCCAGTCCAGATGAGACCTGTTACGCGGCATGGGGATGAT
>CAUYUJ010014569.1:118505-126005 GCA_963575745.1 Prorocentrum cordatum | reverse complement strand
CTCGGTGGGTGTCTTGAGGTAAATCCCCAGGACGGACCTGGGCTGGAGTGACCTTTGGTGCGGGCTTATTGGGGTCTCCCAACCACTGAATGCGATGCAATATCAGCGGCTTGCGCACTTGGGTTTGGCCCCCCCGCGCCCCCCGAATGCCGCACACCAAGGGTCATTCTTGCCTGGGGTCACTCTTACGTGTAGCCGACATCCGAGGGTACGCAGAGGGTGGGGTCAGCCCAAGGTGGTGTGCAGGGATCGGGCGACGGGATCTGTGCATATCCAATGCCCCGGGCCTGGGGCAGTGGTCCCGGATATGCAGAGGGTGCGCCGCTCTTAGGGAGCAGACGCCAGTCTGGACATTTTTTGGGGTGGCGACGGGTTTCGGATGGTGGGCCCTCTTCAGGGCCAGCAGCGGCTGCGGGGTAATCCCGCACGCGGGCTGAGCAGCGCGCGGGCAAGGCAGCCATGGACATCGTCGGCCTAGGCTCGATGATCCTCAAGACATTTGTTGGCCCAATGCGTGCTTCCCCCGTTTGGCCCCGCTGGTAGCACGCAGCCCGTGCTGGCCTTCATTAAGTACGCCAGCTGCTCCGCATTGGAGGGCTCCGGTGGACAATCGTAGGTTGGTGCTAACAAACGTTCTCATCATCACCGGTATGTGGAATAGGTGGGCATCCAGGATTTGTCAACCTCGCAGGCGTGAGCCCCATCTATGATCAAGGGCTCCGCCGCCTTCCCCCAACGCTAATGGGATCGCCCCCCCCCGCTGGATGGGTACGCCCGTGAGCCTTGCGAGGACCTCGCGAATGGGATCGCCCTCCCCCTCCCCCCCAGGGGTCGTGGCCCTGTGGGCGTGGCGTGGTGGAGGGAGGAGGTCGTCGTCGTCGTCGCCGACGCAGTCGCCGTCGCCGCCGCCGTCGCCGTCGCCGTCGTCGTCGTCGTCGCCGCCGCCGTCGCCGCCGTCGCCTTCTCCGTCGCCGTCGCCGCCGCCGCCGCCGTCGCCGCCGCCGTCGTCGTCATCGTCGTCGTCGTTTTCCCCCTGTTTAATTTTGGGGGAGGTGACCTGTAGAACCCCGGGGCCCATCCCATCACGGGGGGGGGTCTGTGAACCCTCGACCCGGGATCATGTTTCCCTTTCCCAGGTGCTGTTTGGAGCGATCTTCCTGTGTCCCCCACCTTCTGCACCAATCCCACCCTACAATCAAGACGCTAAAATAAGGGCCACTTCGGGCTCGGGGGGGGCTCTGGATTTTTTCTCTTAGACCCACACCACCCTGGAAAGGCAATGCAACTCGGGCCCCCCAGGCCCCCGATCCCAATGCTGAGTCAGCCGCGGCCGACACCAGTAGACACACCAGATGATCGCGCGGCGCCCCGCGTGACCACTGAGATGGATCGGACGGGGCTAGGACGAGGATAGATTCGTTCCAGCTGGAATGCTCTGAGAAGGCCTTCGGTGCCCGAGACATCCCCCAGATCCGCCCGATCCCAGAGATTCTCGACGTATCCGCACCCGATGTTAACCTCGTCCCAGCCTCGTCTTACTTGAGGAGCGCAGTGAGGCGGACCACGCGCGAGAGCCGCCATCCTTTTCCAGGGCAGTGCGGGTCGGGGAGCTTGTTCGGGGCCGAGGCCCATGTTCGTTCCCTGCCTCAGCGTGCCGTCCCGCGGTGGAAATCTGTTGTCAACCCGCACAGCAAGGATGAGCGACCTTCCAAGGTAAACCCTCGCATACTTGCCCCCTCGGCCCATCCCTGGCCGCCTTCGCTGGCCCCGCCCCCGCTCGCAGAGTGTCGACATGGCCTTCCAAGGCCCTTGCAATTTTACCGCGCGGGTTGACTGTGCCCATATCTACCGCCTTTGGGATCGAACTTCAGGGACCTTGGCAGGCGTTGGGTATGGATAGATTCGGGCCCCCTGGAGCCCGAATACATCCATGCCCAGCGCCCGCTGGGGTCCCAGCACGTCGCATCCCCAGGCGGTGGAGATGGATAAATACCCGCCTCTGACTTATATGGGACCCTGGCGGGCCTCCGCGACGCAACCCGGTCCACAGCTTCCTGGTTTTTGCCGCCCCGGTCGGCTCGGTGTTCGATTCGGCCGACGCCTCCCGCGCGCTCTGGTTTTCGGGCCGTTCCTCAGATCTAGGTCGGGGAACCTATTCGCGGCCGAGCCGCGTCGTGACCAGAAACGCCCCGTCATTCCTTACTTGGCGTTCCTTGTGGCAGCACGACGACTGCAGCGTCCCCCCAGTGGGAGCGCCGCACCCTCCACGACGCGACCAGGTGCAGAGTTTGTTTGTCAGTCCTTTGGCGCGTATCGCTCATTGTGATCCGACCCGATCCTCCTGTTCTCCCCGCCTTGCACGGATGTGCGGCCCGTTGGCCCCCGCTCCGACGTGCCCCACCCCGCCCAAGCGTTACCGATACCCGGGGCCTCAACCCCCTCCCCCGCGGCAGCGACCGTTACCGGAAACACGAAGAAACAACAGTGTCAACGTTTCCGGTTCGGCCGCCTTGGTCGGTTCGGTTCGAATCGGCCGATGCTTCCCGCGCTCCGAATTTAGTCTTCTCCTTGCACGCAGCGGGCATGCAGGGGCGGAGAGGACAACCAAAGACAGTGGCACTTCCACGTGTGCCACGGACGGGTGCTGGGAAGAAGGAATGCTGCACATGTGTGTGTGCAGATTTGCATACATGTTCTCGATCGTAGGTTTGTGGTTTTCGTGAGTTGTCTGCTCTGCTGACCGTTTTGCTCCCCCGAGGTGTTTCTTTCTGCACGTGGGATTCATCCTGTCTGTCCTCCTGCCGCAGCAGTGTTCCCGTAGGTGCTGTACCGAAGCGATCGTCTGTGGGGCCCGACTGGCGAGGGAGTCGGACCGCTTAGGTTAGAACGGCGGAGGAGGAATAGGAGAAGGAGGGGTGCCTTCTGGACCCGTACTTTTCGTTTTCCAGGGTTCGGGTGGGGTCTACCGCAGACACACATTCAGAGGTTAATCCCCTTCCTTCTTCCGCCCCCCTTCTGTCCTGCCTCGTGCATGGTGCTTATTCCTGTGCATGCTGTGCCACTGTGACATTGCTGTCCCCGTGGTCGGGTCCAGTCCAGTTCAGGAAAGCGGGTGTGCATATGTTAGCGGCGGCCGATGAAAGAGTTGTGCGCCAGCCCTGGGCCAGATACACGACGTCGCCGCGATGTTCGGCACACCGCCAGGGACCTCTGCAGCCGAGAGCTAGGCCTGAGCGGCGCGCCTACCGCACGCGCCCGCGCGTGTTCTGCTCCACTACGAGCGCACGGGGGGGGGGCGGCGAAAAAGGCACGCGGCTCGGCGGGCTCCCCACCCTATTCCGATCCAGCCCTCCCCCTCTTCTCCGTGCTCTCCCCTCTGCCTGTTTTCGTTTCCTTTCCTCTGCGTCGGTGAGCGGGGGGGGGGGTGGAGGAGAGGAAAGGGAGGGGGAGGGGGAGGGGGGACGGGGAGGGAGGGGGAGGGGGAGGAGAGGAGGGGGAGGAGGAGGAGAGGAGGAGGGAGGAGGAGGCGGAGGAGGAGGAGGAGGAGGCAGGAGGAGGAGGAGGAGGAGGAGGAGGAGCCTGGGCACGACGAGGGAAACGAGTATCAGGATGAGGATGGAGGAAAGGGAGGAGGGAAAGGAAGGAGGGAGGTGACGGAGAGAGGAGTGTTATGAAGGAAGGGGGAGGTGGAAGGAGAAGGGGCAGGATGGCCTACGTACCCTCTTCCCTCTTCCCGTCTTCTTCTTCTTCTTCGTCCCTCGTCCTTCCAAATTCTATACGCTTCGCGTAACCCCACCAGCGCTTCCCCCAGGTCGCCCCACCCAATTGCAACGTTGCACACTTGCTTGGACGCGCGCCACACGTGCCCCGGGAGGTACAGCCAACTCTGTGCACTTGAGGATAAGCTTGTCCCTCGGTCCTTTTGGCGTACTTCAGGCGGCAGCACCACCACCAGTGCAGCACCCCTCTGGATTCCCCTGCCTCGCTGGCGATGCTCACCACGCCTGCCTGGCCTTCTCCTCTCACCCTGGGCCCGGCGCCGTGCCGCTGCGCACGGGCACGGCTCGCAGTCGTCCTGGTGTCCCTCACGCTCTGCCTGGTGGACTGGCGGGTGTTGAGATCGCCACGGAGTGGTTCAGCCCTTCGCAGCAGCTGCAGCACCCCAGGCTCATCTACCCGCTTCCGGCAGGTTGCGTCGCACCACGTTCCTCGGCAGCACAGCCCCCTTGGCTAGCACACGTCGTTGGGACGGTTGGAGCCTGGCGCCCCACTGGCGACTCGCCCCTTGGGCCTCGCGCCTGCCCCCATTCAGAATGACGGACACGGTTGCTCAGGTACACGTCATGTCACTGTGTGGGTCGTGCCTCACGGCAGGCATCGAATTCCTCGACATTTTGTCCATTGCACGTGCCCGAACTTCCCAGGATGCCCCCCGCCGTCAGCTCCCCCACAGCCTCGCGGCTGCTTTGTGAGTGGGCCGGCCAGTGCGCCTCTTGTAGCTAATTAGGCTTGCCCGTTGGCCCGGACACCCTGCCCGCCGCCTGCCTCTTCGCTGGCGGCCGCGACCGAAAAAGTAACCCCACCAGCCCATCCAGACTCGATGCCCAGGCGAGTTGCCCTGATCTTGAGGATCATGCTCAACAAGAAAAGGCCGGGCAAGTCGCTGTGCCCCAACATGGGGAGGATGGAGCAAATTCATCGGAGCAGGAGGAGGAGGAGGAGGAGGTGGAGGAGAGGGAGGGGGATGGGGGAGGGGGAGGAAGGAGGAGGAGGAGGAGGAACAGGCGGATGAGGAAGAGGAGGGGGATGAGGAGGAGGGGGATGAGGAGGAGGGGGATGATGATGATGATGATGATGATGATGATGATGATGATGATGATGATGATGATGAAATGATGATGATGATGATGATGAGAGGAGGAGGACAGGAGGAGGAAGAGATGAGGAGGAGGAGCACAGGGGGAGAGGAGGAGGGCGAGCAGAAAATTCAGAGGCGTCTTGGATGTCTCTCGGAGTCTCTTCGGATGTTTCTTGAGAGTTTCTTGGGGTTCTATTGGGGCGCCTTGGAGGCCTCTTGGCGGTCCCGGAGATCTCGTGAAGCGTCGTGGGTGCCTCGGGGGAGCCTTCTGGGTCCTCCTGGGGCTCTCTTGGGAGCCTCTTGGGGAACTCTTGGGGCCTCCTGGGGCCTCCTGGGCGCCTCTCGGGGCACCCTTGGGATCCTTTGGGATAATCTTTGGGCGGCGCGCCACGCGTGCCCGGTGCGCCGGGCACCATCGGGCACCCTTGTCGCCCAAGCGTGCCGTGCAGGCCTGGCACCAGGTGCGTCACGCGATCAACATGCGCCATGTGTGCCGCATGCTCCAGCCGCGCTAAGTGCGCCACGTTCGGGGCACGCGCAGAGTGTGCCAGGTGTGCCTGCGCACGTGGCAGTACACATCGGGAAGCGTATCGGCCCCCACCGCCCTTGTCGAAAACCAGTGCGCAATCGCGGCGGGGTGGCCATCATAGCGTCTGGTGGGCCTGCACATAGCAGGCACCCGCCGTCCCAATCAAAAACCAATGCACAGTGATCGCGGGGTGCCCGCGCATGATCCAGATTTTGTCTCGAAGTGACTTTTGTTTTGCTTTTGACCCCTGCGCGCAGCAGGCAATATGCGGGTACCCCCGCCGCCCCTGTCAAAAAACAATAGACAGTGTTCGTGGTCCCCCCGATCATGAGCCAAGATTTTGCCCCAAAGTGGACTTGACATTGTTTTTTAACAGGGATGGTGGGGGGGCGCATTGATCCTGGTTGGCTGCCAGTCGCCTCGGAAATGGGGTGTTTATGAACAGGGAACTGTGATAAGCCCCTCCCCGAAGGGGAAGAAGGGGGGTTGGAAGAGAACTCCCTAAACCACTCATGCCTTGACGGGCTGGTGGGATTCTTCCTGAGCGCTTGGCGACTTTTCGCCAATCGATTGGTGGGGTTTTGAGCCAGATAAATCAAGGCCAATGCAGATTCATCGAGGTAAATCCAAGTATGTCGTGGCAAATCCAAGTGAATCCAGCGATCTCCAGGGGAATCTGGAGCAACCTGTGGTCTCTCCAGCGCGCGTCGAGGGACGGCAGAAGCCGTTAAGCCCTCAACGAGATTCCCTCCGTCTTCCCACCCTTCCCCTTGCCTTCCCCCCCCTTGGTCTCGTGCAGTTCCTGAGGCATGCTGACCACGAGGTGGACAACACGAACTGGATGGAAATGGCAAAAGACAACTCTCGGGGCTGACTCTGAGGACGAGTTCGTCCCTACAGTCAACCCGCCTAGTATGAATGAGCGACTTTCCTAGGCAAACCCTTGCATCCTTGCCCCGTCGGCCCATCCCTGGCCGCTCTAGCTGGCCGCGCCCCGCCCGCAGAGTGTCGACATGGCCTTCCAAGGCCCTTGCTGCTTTCTTATCGTGCGTCCTTATTCTACCGGTTGACTGTACCCATAACAACCGCCTAGGGGATCGAACTTCAGGGACCTCGGCGGGCGGTGGTCATGGTCATACTCGGGCCCCCCGGGCCCGAATACATCTATGACCGCCGCCCTCTGGTGGGAGGAGGAGGGGGAGGAGGAGGAGGACGGGGAAGGAAGAGGAGGAGGAGGAGGAGGAGGAGGAGGAGCAGGGAGGGATGAGGAGCGAGGGGAAGTGCCCTTGGGCCCCTGGGGGGAGGGCCGCACCTTTTCGGGCCTCTGTAGGAGAGTGCCGAAAAACACACCTCGCGCCGTCTCAGAAGGCACGACGGAATGGGTTGCTTTGTGTCGATCTCGGCGTCCGGGGCTCTTGCCAGGCCCTGGGGGCCTTTGAGAAGCCAACCCGGGATGAAGCGTCTGCACCTTTGACCCTTCGCCGAAGTGATCTTTGGTGCTGGCCCAAGGGTCTGGTCATTTTGAGCTATACAGTCAACCCACATGGCAAGGATGAGCGACAGTCCAAGGATACCCTTGCATCCGTCCCCTTCGGCGCATCCTTGGCCGCTTTCGCTGGCACCGCTTCGCTCGCAAAGTGTTCACATGGCCCTCCGAGGCCCTTGGCACCCTTCCCGCGCATCCTTGCTCTACTCGTACGGGTTGAGTGCAGAATGCCGCGCGCCAGAGGTAACTCCAGGCTGGGGCCACTCCTGCGCGCAGCCGGATGGCGACTCGGCCCCGGCAGAGGGGCCCAGACCCCCAGGGGACCACGCTACGCACACACGGCACGACGCCAGCCCCCCGAGAGCGTTCCAAAGGAACCTTTCCCCTGTGTGCTGCCCACTTCCCAGGTCGAGGCGACTCCTCTGGGCATCGTCTCTGGATGGGCTGGTGGGGTTACTTCTTTGGCTCCAGGACGAAGGTCAAGAAGCGGGGCAACTTTCGGGGCGCAGAACGAAGATAATTGGCCGCAGTGGCGTGTGCACATGCCAGGGACAAAATTCCCCTCATTAAGAGGTGACCGGCTCAGACATCCCAGCAGGTGGGGACGCAGAGGCGCGGCGACCGGGG
>CAUYUJ010014569.1:67917-118405 GCA_963575745.1 Prorocentrum cordatum | reverse complement strand
GGAGGAGGAGGGAGGAGGAGGAGGAGGAGGAGGAGGAGGAGGAGGAGGAGGAGGAGGAGGAGGAGGAGGAGGCGGGGGGGGAGGAGGAGGAGGAGGAGGAGGAGGAGGAGGAGGAGGAGGAGGAGGAGGAGGAGGAGGAGGAGGAGGAGGAGGAGGACCCCGGGACGGTCAGAAGGCGTCTCGGGATGGACGCCTGGTCTTGGCGGAGAGTGTCCGGGGGTCCTGGGCCCGCTGCCCTCCGTGCCCGTGTCCTTTGTGCTTGAGGGCCTGGAGGGCGCCTCTCCTGGGAGGGTCCACGCAGAGGCTGCGCCAGTAGGTCCACTGGCCCAGCCTGGCTCAATCCAGCTGACAGTCCAGCTGAATCCCGCTATGATCGGGCTTCATCCCGCTGGATCCAGCCATCCTGGGCTCAATCCGACCTGATTCGGCTTGATGGCCTCTTCATCGGGATGAGTCGCCCCTAATCGTTCTGACGAGGATTTCCCAGAAGTTGCATCCGAAGGGGTCCGAGCAGGCTGGGTCGGAGGATGGCGCGTCATCGCCAATACATCGGCGATTCTGCTCGACCCTTAGGTCCGGGCGCTGCAATTTCTTCGCCCAGTGATCCAGCTCGAGTAATACCGCAGAAAGATGGGGTCCAGGGCTCTGGTCGTGATTTCTCGCGATTTTGATTTCTGTTCCCCGACGTCGGATCTCAGGGGATGTTGAGCCCGATGTTCTCAACGCCGACGGCCCCAGCGCGTCGCCGACGCATCGCCGACGTCGCCGATGCATCGGCGATGCATCGGCGATGCGGTCCGATCTTCTGACCTCATCTTCAGGGGCGGCCTTGCAGACCCCTAGCAAACCATTCCCTCCCGCGACGCGCCCCCCTCGCCTCGCCCTGAGACGTATGTATGCCGCCGGAGGGAAGCTTGAAATGCGAGGGTGACGTCACGGAAGGGGACGGTTTGCTAGGGGTCGGTTAGGCCGCGCCCGACATTTGCTTGGATTCCATTTGGGTGACGCTTGGCGCGTAAGCTGCCCGTGTAAGGTCGCGCGTGAGCGCCCTCGTCTCCAATGCCACGTGACGCGCCTGCGGCCCGCGTAAGCCATCGCGAAGGGTCGCTTCGTCATCTCGCGTAAAGACCCGTTTGTGATCGTCGCTCATTTGGAAGCCTCCAGGAGGTCCGCATGGACTGCGAGGAGGGCGGGGACTTCGTCCTGCGTGCCCCCGAGGACCTGCTGCTGCGCGGGGGCGCCCGAGGCGTGCCCTCCCCATGCTCCTGGCTGCTCCCCAAAACTATGAAGAGGAGGAGGAGGAGGAGGAAGAAGAAGAGGAGGAGGAGGCGGAGGTGGAGAAGGAGGAGGCGGCGGAGGTGGTGGAGGAGGAGGAGGAGGCGGAGGTGGAGGAGGAGGAAGAGGAGGAGGAGTAGGAGGAGGAGGGGTAGGAGGAGGAGGAGGCGGAGATGGTGGAGGAGGAGGAGGAGGCGGAGGCGGAGGCGGAGGAGGAGGAGGAGGAGGAGGAGAAGCATTGTCATAGGCAGGAGGATGAGAAAGGAGGAGGGAGGACCGCGGAGGGAGGAGCGGGAAGGGAGGACCAGGAGGAGGAGGAGCATGAGGAGAAGGAGATGAGGTGGAGGAGGAGGCGGAGGTGGAGGAGGATAAGCATAATCGTAGGCAGGAGGATGAGAAAGGAGGAGGGTGGACCGCGGAGGGAGGAGGGGGAGGAGGAGGAGGAGGCGAATGAGGATGAAGACGCGGAGGAGGAGGAGGAAAGAAGGAGGAGGAGGAGGAGGCGAGGTGGAGGAGGAGGAGGAGGAGGAAGAGGAGGGGGAGGTGGAGGAGGAGAAGCATAATTGTAGGCAGGAGGATGAGAAAGGAGGAGGGAGGACCGCGGATGGAGGAGGGGGAAGAGAGGAGGAGGAGGAGGAGGAGGAGGAGGAGGAGGAGGAGGAGGAGGAGGAGGAGGAGGAGGAGCAGGAGGAGGAGGAGGAGGAGGAGGAGGGGGAGGGGGAGGAGGTGGAAGGGAGGAGGATGCCCGCATCCATGCCATGTTGATTGATTCTGCAGCAGCTCAAGCAGCGCCGAAGCAAGATAACGATGCTGATCCAGGTGCAGGCCTGCATCCGTATAGCGTCGTTGACGTGATATGTAACGAACTCTCATTTGAGGGCCTGTTGTTGAACTGGTACCCTCCTTCCGTGCAGCTATTGTGAGTATGAAGTTCTAGGACCATGACATGCGAGGTGGCACTCAATACCATGGATGATTAACATTGGCAGCACTGCAGGCGCCCAATTGGTGTAAGCTTCAAGTCTGAGGATCAGGAGGTGTGAGGACGTATCACGTGGTGAAAAGGGTTGGACTGCTGGCGGTGATTACGATGTTGATACTGAGGACGAGGAGGATAAGAAGGGTGACGAGGAGGAGTTAGGAATGCCGAATACGGTTGAGGAGGCGACGGAGAACGGCCGACGGAGGAGGGAGACTGGACGAGAGACGGTACAGGGTCGGAGGGCGAGAGAAGCGGGAGGAGTGAGGGGGGGGGGCAGGAGGGGAATGCGGGAGGGCGGGAGGAGTGAATGACGGGGAGGGGGGCGGACGCAGGGGCAGGCTCCATTGTTTGTCGGCGAATTTGGAAGATGGGGCTTCAGCGACACGTGTGGGGGCGATTGGGAACGTAGACTCTGGCGGTGCCTCAGGTGAGGCCAGGGGGCGGATTTTGAGCAGCTCCTGATTGCTCGGGGGGGGGGCTCTTCACTGCAGTCGAAGCTCTGGGGCAATATTCGCGGTGGCTTCGGAAGCGGCTCGATGTTCCCAGCGGCTCGCTCCAGCGAGCTTCGCGCATCTGCCCAGGCGCAGCCCAGGCACACGAAGGGGGTGACATTCCTCGCCCATGGTTCCCCAATCAGCTCGTCTGTACGGGCCCTATAGTAACATGCACATGTAAACTAAACGTTTATGCATGCATGCATGCATACATACATACACACAGACATATCATGCATAACTACATACCGATCGACGGACAGACAGGCAAACACACGTACACGCATGCATGTATACATATATACGCATATACATACATACACATGTACATGCATACGTCCATATATGCGTACATACGTCAAACCATACCTACCTACATACCTACATCCATACGTACCTTTATATCTACAGGCGGACAGACAGACAGGCAGACAGACATACCGACAGAGGCAAAACGACAAACATGCATGCATGCATGTACGTTTGTATGTGTGCTTACAGACATAACTACACACATGCGTGCATACGTACACACATGCATACATATATATACACGTACATACACATCCATTCCCACAGCCATGCACACTTCCATACATACACATACACACATACGTATATACCATACATACATACATACATGCATACATACATACATACATACATACATGCATGCATGCATGCATGCATACATACATACATACATACATACATACATACATACATACATACGTACATACATACATACATGCAT
The DNA here is from genome assembly GCA_963575745.1 of Prorocentrum cordatum. Taxonomy (NCBI): domain Eukaryota; class Dinophyceae; order Prorocentrales; family Prorocentraceae; genus Prorocentrum; species Prorocentrum cordatum. The sequence continues at coordinate 114,900 of CAUYUJ010014569.1, read as the reverse complement.
GCATACATACATGCATGCATACACGTGCACATACACTCATACATGGACACATACTTGCCTATCTACCTACCTACTACATGCATACACTCATACATGCATACACTCATAACTACATACCTACATAGCTACATCCCTACCTATACACCTACATGCCTACATACATGCACACACGCCAACACACACACACATATATAGATATATATATATATATATATATATAGGTGCTCGCCCCTCACATGATCATACCCATTCTCCCTTTATCCCCTTCAGTCCTCCCTCCCCCTTCCCTCCTCCTGTTCTTCAAGATTTTGCTATCTTGTCATCTGCAAACCAGTCGATTGCAATCTAATCGATTGCACTCCAATCATTTACAATCCAATCGATTGTAATTCAATGTACCGCAAGCCAAGGGGTTGGCACCGACTCGATTGATGAAAGCCAGTTGCATCCACCGGAAGCGACTGCAATCATACATGTTACAATCGTGTGCGACGCATTGCAATCCAATTCTCTGCATTGCCATCGATTGCATCTCTACTCCGACTCCTCCACCTCCGCCTCCTCTTCTGCGTCCTCATGTTCTGCATGCCTCTTCTCATCCTCCTCCTCGTCCGACGGGAGGGTTCTTGAAGGGTTCTTAATGCAATCCTCCACATTCGGATTCCAACTGAAATCCTGCACAACAGGATTCCTGCTGACATCCTTCACAACGGTATTCCCAGTGAAAGCCTCCACATAAGGAGTCCTATTGAAATCCTCCGCAGAAGGATTCATGTGGAAATCCTCCATGGAAGGGTTTCTATCGAAATTCTCAGAAGAAGGTGTCCTTATGAATCCCACCGCAGAAGGATTTAAGTTGACTTCCCACGACTCGGATTCCTATTGAAATCCTTTGCACATGGATTCCGGATGAAACCCCCCACATGGCCTTCCACAGTTAGGTTCCTGTTGAAACCTCCACAGAAAGGGTTCAAATTGAAACACTTCACAAAAAGGTTCATATTAAAACCCTCAACAGAAGGATTCCGATTGAAATCCTGCACAGAAGGGCTCCTCTGCAAATCCTCCACCGAAGGATTCCTATTGAAGCCCTCCACAGGAGGATTCCAATTGAAACCCTCCACAGACGGCTTCATGTTGAAACCCTCGACAGAACGATTCCTATAGAAATCCTCCACAACAGGATTCCTAGTGAAATCGAAGGAGGAGGAGGAGGAGGGTGAGGAGGAAGATACGGAGGGTGAGGAGCATGACGAAGGTGAGGCGGAACATCTCACTCGTAAAACTAACTGCCAACACGATTCCACAACTAATGTGAGTAATACTGCGCAGCGGGCGTCCGTTGACAGGCGTTGCTCACAATACTAGTTGTGGAATCGCGTTCACAATTAGTTTTTGCTTTCAAAACTGGTTGTGGAGCCGCGTTCACACATATATTTGTGAGTGACGCCTCGAAACGGAGGAGGAGGGGGTATGATGAAGGGGAGGAGGAGGAGGAGGAGGAGGAGGAGGAGGAGGAGGAGGAGGAGGAGGATGAGGAACAGGAGGAGTAAGACGAGGAGGGTGAAGAGCATGACGAAAATAAGGAGGAACATCTCGCTCGTAAAACTAGTTATCAACGCGGTTCCACAATTACTTTTGTGAGGAATGTTGCGCAGCGGGCATCCGCTGAAAGGCGTTACTCACAAAACTAGTTGTGGTGCCCAGTTCACAACTAGTTTTACGAGTAATGCCTCGCAGCGGGAGGGTTGCTCACAAAATTGGTCGTGGAGCTGCGTTCACAAGATGTGTGAGTAACGCCTTGAAGCGGCGAGGAGGAGGAGGCATGATGAAGGGGGGGAGGAGGACGCGGAAGGAGGAGGACGAGAGGGACGAGGAAGAGGAGGAAGAAGAGGAGGAAGAGGAGGAGGAGGATGGTGAGGAGGAAGAAGAGGAGGAGGATGAGGAGCATGACGAGCGTGAGGAGGAACATCTCGCGTAGTAGTTGACGCGGTTCCACAATTAGTTTTGTAAGTAACGCTTCGTAACAGCAGGTAGCTCACAACATTGGTTGTGGAGCTGCGTTCGCAACTAGTTTTGTGAGTAACGCCTGGAAGCGGAGAGTAGAGGGCATGATGAAGGGGAGGAGGAGGAAGAGGAGGAGGAGGAGGAATGTGCGGAGGAAGAAGAGGAGGACGAGGAGTTTGACGAATGTGACGAAAAACAGCTCACTCGTAAAACTAGTTGTCAACGCGGTTCCAAAACTACTTTTGTGAGTAATGTTGCGCAGCGGGCATCCGCCGACAGGCGTTACTCACAAAACTAGTTGTGGAGCCGCGTTCACAACTAGTTTTGTGAGGAACGCCTCGTAGCGGGAGGGTTGTTCACAAAATTGGTTGTGGGCTGCGTTCACAATTAGTTCTGTGCGCAACTCCTGGAAGCGGAGGGGAAGGGAGGGGGCATGATGAAGGGGAGGAGGAGGAAGAGGAGGGAGGAGGGAAAGGAGGAGTCCGGAGGAGGAGAAGGGGGTCGGGGAACGAAAACGCTTCAGAAAACCCCCAAAACGTAAACACACAACAACAACTAGGATTTCGGGAGAACTTCTGTGGAGGTGATTTCAAGGAGGAGGAGGAGGAATTGGGGGAGTGGTAGGAAACAGAGAGTGGAGATATCGATCGGCGGCCGCGGTAAAGACGAATCTGTATGATCATGTGGGGGGGGCTGTCCATATGTATATATATATATATATATATAGTTTCTCTGAGAATCAGAGTACGGGTGGACCCGGACATGGAGTCGGTCGGGCGCTTGGTCTCCCGTGGTCGTCCCTCGTTCTGAGGCGGGGATTCATCCATAACCACCGCCCGCGGCATCGATCCTCGCGGACCTCCGCAGGCGGTGGGTATGGATGAGTTCGGGTCCCCGGGAGCCAAAGTATATATCCACATCTGCCGCCCGCTGGGGCACCGGGACGTCGGTGCCCAGGCGGTGGACATGGTTGAATCCCCGCCTCGCACTTGTCTCCCAATTGTCCCCCGTTGTCTCGTTGTCTCCTGTTACCTCCATGATCACGCCAGGCAGGTGCCTCTGCCCGCGGTGGGCCTGCTTTCCACCACCACCACCACCACCACCATCAGTTGGAGGAGGGATGGAGGTGGAGGACGAGGAGGAGGAGGAGGACGAGGAGGAGAAGGATGATGAGGAGGAGGAGGAGGTGGAGTAGGAGGATGAGGAGGAGGAGGAGGAGGAGAAGGATGACCCCCTCCCCCTCCAACTTATGGTGGTGGTGGTGGAAAACAAGCCCATCTGCCCAGGCCCCTCTCCCTCCGCCGGTGCTGGAAGCCGCTTCGCTGTCCTCTGCTTCGCCGTTTGGAGGGCGCCTCGGCCGCCTCGCGGCCCTTCCCCTTCCACCCCCCCCCCCTGCCCTCCCCCTCCCCGTGCCCAGCTCGCTTCCGACGAGTCCCTGCCGAACATTGGCCGATCGCCTGCCCGATCCAGCTCGCCGCCCTATCGAAGAGGTATATCTTTGTGTATATATATGTGTGTATATCTATATGTGGGGGGGACAGGCCGCAGGAGTCATGCATGGAGGAGGCAGGCCGTCAGGAGCCTGCTGGCCGAGGTGTCGGCAGGACCTGCCGCGAAGCAGGGTGCGTCCAGCTCAGGACTTCGTGGGACAAAGACAAAGAGACAGGGACATGAGGAGGCGCAGGCCGCGCGAGGGGGGCGCGCCCGCAGGCGAGGTGCGCCTGTCCTGGTTCTTCGACGAGCGGGCCCTGGAGCAGCTGGCCGACCCCGGCCACCCGCTCCGGGACGTGTCCTTCGAGGCCGGTGCGCCCAGATTCAAGCAGTGACGAAGCGTCTTGGCGTGCCTATCGGCCTACCAAACAATGTTCTAAGAACCGTTTGTGGTTTCCACGAAAGGTTCTTAGAACATTTCTGGCCGAGACTGTCTTGTTTTAACACATCGGGCTTCTGTCCTAAAAACATTATTTTCGTTCTTGAAACATTTTTGGATGCCAAGAACATGTTGTGATAGGCCTGTAGACATGCCAGGACGGTCGGTCCCTGCTCAACAGATCGGATTCGGGCCGACGGGTCCGTTGCAAAGGGGGTCGCACAAATGTTCGCGATAGTTCGTGCAATCGCTCTCGCGGGATGCGCACGTAGTGCAATTCTCGGCACGTGGCTGCCGCGCGCCGGGCGCCACGGGATGAGCCAGTGCGTGTTTTGGCTTGCGACCCGTTGCGAAAGGCCTCCTTCTGCCCAGAACCAACCAGAACCTCGATCCGATCGATTTCGCTTGTGGCACTCGGTGAGGTCCACGAGCAGGACGCCGTTAGAAGTGGAAGAGTAGCAGGGGGTGGCGGTGGAAGATCACCGAGTGCGTTCCACTACTCGCAAAGTGCCTGCTCGAAAGCGTCAGAAGCACACATACGCATGTTTACCTAGATGCGATGTATCATGGGTTCACCGCGGCGGATCCAGGCCATTTGTGAGTAAAGACTTTGCGAGTGGTGGAACGCGCTTGTCTAGAGGAGGAGGTGGACGGGGTGGAGGATTATGCTGAAGACGAGACGGAGGATGAGGTGACGGTGCAGGAGAAGACCAATGCGGCATGAGCATAAACCGCGCGGAGCTCCGACGGTTGACACTTCTGCAGGGGCTTTCTCTTTTACCCTCGGCTTCGACCTTGGGTCGACCCAGGCGCAGACAGGCGACGTTTTGGATTCATCCGACGCAGGGCCCCTGGAAGTCCCAACCCTTTTTCCCCACCTGCCCGTTCTTCCTCCCGAGCCGTTCTTGGACGGTCCCGCGGGCCCAGCAACGGCCCCCAGAGGGCGAACGTGTACCAGCATTTCAGGAGGGAGCAAAAACACACAGACACAATTCATCGTCGATTTCCCCGAAGATATGGGAGACTATGGGGGATGGGGGGAAGACAAAAACCCAGAACATGTGGGAAACTATGGGGAATCCTGCTATTTGTGTCTATTTGTTTGTGTGTCCCAGGTCCTCTTCAGTATTTCCCGTCGTGCTTCTTTTTATCTGGCGACGCGAGTATATTTCAGGAGGGAAGAATAGACAGACGCAGATGATCGCCGACTGCCAGCAGCATGTGCGAAACTGCGGGAGTTGCCGCGGGGAGGACGGCACTCCCGGAAGTGTGGACAAACTGCCCGAGGATCCCAGAACCCGTGTCCGCCTCTCTGTGCCTCCCTGGGCCCCCCTGGAGCACGGGGCCACCGACTCGAAGTTCGGCCGGGAGCCCCCCCCCCGGCCGAGGTCCAGCAGCGGTCGCAGGGCGCCACGGGCAGGCCGCGGGTGCGCTTCCACGCCTGCAAGTGCCGCGCGTTCGCGGCGGGCGACGAGGTCGGCGAGCAGAGCTTTGTTGTCGAGGGCCGGCAGGGAAGCGCCAACATCGGGGAGCACACAACGACGCAGACGTGCGGTGGTCTCGAGCCGTGTCGGCGCGGCGACGACCCCGCCGTGGGCGTTCAAGGTTGAGCGCCGCAAGTGGCCAAGAGTCGGCCAACGTGAGACGATCTGGCCGTCGGAGAGGCGCCGATCGATCAAGGTGGAGCGATCCACGCGGTGTCAGAAGCCATCGCCGAAGTCCTCACGACACGAACATACGTTGCTGGAGTAGCTCTGATTGTGTGGAGTAGCTCCGGTTGTTCTCTTGAGTTTGGCTATCCCAGGGCAGCATAGAAAAAATGTCAGGCTGCTTGTAAGGGGACCAAGCAATGACATAAACATACACTTTCGGAGGTCCGTGCGGATTTCTCGGATCGGCGCCGCCCCTGGCGCCGGACCTCAAAAGTTTGGTTCAGATCATTGCTTGCTCCTTTTTACAGAGCCCTTACATGTTGTTCTGTGTCAGAAACCATCGCCGAAATCCTCACGACACAAGCCCGCTGCAGCAGCGGAATCGGCAGCTTTCTGTTCCTCCCCAGGCTGCGCGCCCGGGGGCACCTACTCCTTCAGCGTCCGCGCCAGGGCAGAGCTGGAGGACCTACCATTCCGCTCCACTTTCCGCCCCCCCTCCCGTCCTCGTTCACCGCCGCGCGCCCCCCTTCATCTCGGCGGCGAGCGAGGGGGGAAGTGAGAAAGGGTAGGCCTTCTCAGAAGGCTCGGAAGTCCCCCAGCCTTCTGAGAAGTTTTCTCGGCCTTCCCCAGGGACGCAGAAAACCTCTCAGAAGGTCCGAGGGCTTCTGAGAAGTCCCGCCGCCTTCTGAGAAGGCCTTCTCCTTCTCGCTTCCCCCCGTCGCTCGCCGCCAACTCCCGTCCTCGTTCACCGCCGCGCGCCCCCCTTCATCTCGCAGCCTTCGAGACAACAGCGACACAGCGCGAACGCGTCTCGCCGACACCATAGAGAATGGCGACGTTCGCTTTGTTAGAAACTAAGCAGTCAGAAGAACGCGTTACAAACTACGAGTACTGACGATGGCCAGAAGGCCGCAAACGCATTTGATCGCTTGCACCCTGTCTACGTTTCCCCCCCCGAATCTTTGATCTGGCCAGAGACTGGGGGGCAGCTCCTTCCCTCCTCCCTCCTCCCTCCCTCCTCCTCCTCCTCCTCCTTCTCCTCCTCCTCCTCCTCCTCCCTCCGCAGTGAAAGGGCCTCTCCCCTATCGGGAGCGCCCTGGAGGATCCTCCCCCGCAGAACTGCCTCGGAGTCCCGTGGGGCAAGTACTCGTGCCCCGCGAACAGGACGTTTCGAATGCCGGACTCCTAGGTGCGGGGCGCCCCGCCAGCTGCGCTCCCGCGTGGCCTAGTGGGTGGTAGGTTGTGGCCTCTCTGCGGAAGCGCGTGCGGCCCCAGGGCTTCGGATCCCCTCGTGCGGCACGCCGTGCGCACCTGTAGTGCCCTCTCTGCCTCCCTTGCCGACGGGTGGTGTTCCACATGCCCCCTCGGCGAGAGTACGAGAGGGAGAGAGAGAGGGGCATATATGTCAGGAGGGAAAACACACACACACACACATACAGACACAATAATCTTCGACTCCCAGGAAAATATGGGAAAACATGGGAAGTGGGGGGAAGACGAAAATCCAGAAAATGTGAGGAAATATGGGGAATCCTGTTATGTGTGCCTATTTATTTGTGTGTCCCAGGGCCCCTTCAAGATAGAGAAAGAGAGAGAGAGAGAGAGACCATTTGCAGAGGGCCGTGCTCAGGTCACGGGGTCATGCTTCCAGACTGTCTTGAGGCACTTCACTTGCCTGCGGCAAGCCCCTTCAACGTGCCAGCGCAGCATCGAAATCCATACGGGATGATTCTGCCGAACTCTCCCGAGTAGGATCGGTAGGACCATCTGGAGGTGCCTGGAAGGCAGCGCGGCAATGCTGTTGCGTGTTGCGATTCTCACGTCACATGGGTATTGCGTTGCCTCGTGGAGACGTCTTGGAGGCTTCATGTGTGTGTGTGTGTGTGTGTGTGTGTGTGTGTGCTTTGGGGGCCTCTTGAAATTCTCTTGGGGGCCTCGTGGGGCTTCTGGAGGGCCTCCCGGGGGCCTGATGGTAGGGTTGAGCCCGCTTGGGCGCGATGGTTCTACCGAGCTCTCGCTAAAACGCTCAGTCGAGCCATCTTGGGGTCCTCTGGACGGGTCTTGGGACTGCCTTTGGCCACGGGTGGCTCTCGGGCCTTCTTTGGCCGTCTTGGGGGTTGAATGGCCGCCTCTTAAGATCATCCTCGGCCATTTTACGATGAAGAAGCTTGCAAGCAACACACGTCGAAATTTTTGACGCTATGGGTATTCCACATCCTCTTGAGCCTCCTGGAAGCCTCTTGGAGCCATCTTGGATCTCATTTGGCACCCTTTGTGAGCCGTAAGGGTCGTCTTGGGGCTCTTTTGGGGCCCTCGGGGGGGCCTTTCGGGGCCTCTTGCGGGCCGCCCTGCGCGGCCACGGCACGGCACGCCACGGCACGGCCTGCGCACCGCAGGCTTCTTGGGCGCAGCATGGCACGCCGCGCCCGAGAGACGTGCCGCGCCAGCCCCGCGAGTCGCGCGGGGCCGGCGCGGCACGTTCTCCGCACGGCACGGCACGGCATGGCGCGCCGCGTTTGCTGGGCCTGTTCTCCACCACCACCACAACATAAGTTGGAGGGGGAGGGGATCCTCCTCCTCCTCCACCTCCTCCTCCTCCTCCTCCTCCTCCTCCTCCTCCTCCTCCTCGTCCTCCTCCTCCTCCACATCCTCCTCCTCCTCCCCCTCCAACTTCTGGTGGTGGTGGTGGTGAAAAAACAGGCCCATCCACGTTATGGGGCATTCTAGAACCTGGGCGCGGCGCAGTTCGGCAGGGGCGTCGCGGGCACAGCACGGCACGACACGGCCCTTCGCATTTGCAGAATTCCCGGGGCGCGGCGCGTGACGGCGCGCGGGCTCGGCGCGCGGGGCACGGCGCGGCACGGCACGGCTCGCGGGCGGCAGATCTTTCGCCTGGTGGGTTCCAGAATCGGAGGCGACGATAGGGGCGAACAGCCCAGGGGGGAGTACATGTATCCAGGGGCGCCCATGATCTGTGTCTTCGAATAGGCTCCCGGGCGAATACGTGTAATGCCCGCCCCTGGGCTATTCGCCCCTGTCGCCGCCGCCGATAGAATAGAATAGCGTTTCTCAATGCAGCTCAGTAGGGGAGCGAAGACTGACACAAACATCGAAAAATCGGAGGCTCGCGCGGGTTTTTCGGATCGGCGCTGAAACCCGCCTGGCGGCGCCTCCGGCGCCGCCCCTGGCGCGCGGACCTCCGAGTTTTGATGTTTCTATCATTGATTGCTCCCCTATTCAGACCACTCACAGTACTCGCTGTTTTGGTAAATATCCATTGCAGAGTGCTCGCGGGAGTCCCGCTCACGATCCAGATTTTGACGTCACTTGCGCTTTGTATTGGTTTTGTTTGAGGGATGGTGGTGGGGTTGCCCGCATTGAGTCTGTTTGGCGGCCGGTCGAGATGGGGAGCGGGTTTTAATGAACAGGGGGCAGTGGTTCACCCAGGGGATGTGCAACAAGGGGTTCGGAGAGGAAGCGCCCCAATCACCCACGCCCAGAGGGCTGGTGGGATTCCCACGCTGTGTTTTCAGCATGCCGGTCGTCCGAGAGCGCTCCTTGGGCACCTTTTGGGGGCTTCTAGGACCTTGCTCTCATATCTAGGCTGCCTGACCGCCGTGCAGCGACCTTGAGGTGGGCTTGTGCCTGCAGGGAGGAGGGAAGCGCGACCCCTGAAAATTGCAGAAACCCCACCGGACAGCCAACAGGTGTTCTCACGCGCCCCAGCCAGAGGAGGGAACGGTGGCGAATTCGTCCTCATTGCGCAGCAGGCGTTGCAGTCGTGACCCGTGAGGAGGCCGACCCTTCAAGGCCAGGGGCTCGTTACCCTTTCTATGTCCCCACGCGGCCTCTTGTACCGAGTCGCCTCTGGCCTGCTCTCGCCATGCTGCCTTCGGACGAGTGTTGCGTCCTTTCGGATGCCTCCGTCTTCGGTCGCGGCTGCGCCTACTGATCCCCCCGCTCCCCACCTCCACTCGGCGGCGAGCGAGGGGGGACGTGAGAAGGAGAAGGCCTTCTCAGAAGGCGGAGCACTTCGAGCCTTCTGAGAAGGCCCACCCCTTCCCACTTCCCCCCCTCCGTCGCCGCCGATCCATCCTCGAGGGCCACGACGGGGTGCTGCTCTCCGACTTCTCGGAGGCGGTGACGCTGGAGGGCGAAGCGTGGAGGGGCCTGCTGGGCAGGGCGGCGTCGGCGTGCCCGAGCGGCTACACCGGCGCCAGCACTCCCGTGTCCACGGCGGCTGGGCTGACAGAATGGCCGAGGTGAGGCCGACTGGGAGCTGAGGTTCACGGGGGAGGAGCGTCGGAGTTGGAGGAGGAGTAGGAAGAGGATGACGATGGGAGTGATGATGATGATGATGATGATGATGATGATGATGATGATGCTGATGATGATGATGATGATGCTGATGATGATGACGACGATGATGATGATGACGGTGATGGTGATGGTGATGATGATGATGATGATGATGATGATGATGACGGTGATGGTGATGGTGATGGTGATGGTGATGGTGATGGTGATGGTGATGGTGATGGTGAGGGTGATGGTGATGGTGATGGTGATGGTGATGGTGAGGGTGAAGGTGATGGTGATGGTTCTGATGATGCTGATGATGCTAGTGATGATGCTGGTGAAGCTGATGATGAAGATGATGATGATGATGATGATGATGATGATGATGATGATGATATGAATTATGATGATACTGATGGTGCTGGTGATGATGATGCTAGCTAGTGATGATGATGCTGATGATGGGGCGATGGGGGTGGTGATGATGATGGTGGTGATGATGATGATGGCGATGATGATGAGGAGGAGGGGAAGGAGGATGGTGATGATGATGCTGTTGGTGATGATGATGAGGAGGAGGAGGACGAGGATGAGGATCACAATGACGATGGTGATGGTGATGATGCTGATAATGATGATGACGATGATGATGATGATGATGATGATGATGATGATGATGGTGACGGTGATGGTGATGGTGATGGTGCTGGTGATGGTGATGGTGATGGTGATGGTGAGGGTGATGGTGAGGGTGATGGTTATGATGATGGTTATGATGATGCTGATGATGCTAGTGATGATGCTGGTGAAGCTGATGATGAAGATGATGATGATGATGATGATGATGATGACGGTGATGGTGATGGTGATGGTGATGGTGAGGGTGAGGGTGATGGTGATGGTGATGGTTATGATGATGCTGATGATGCTAGTGATGATGCTGGTGAAGCTGATGATGAAGATGATGATGATGATGATGATGATGATGATGATGATGATGAGATGAACTATGATGATACTGATGGTGTTGGTGATGATGATGCTAGCTAGTGATGATGATGATGCTGATGATGGGGCGATGGGGGTGGTGATGATGATGGTGGTGATGATGATGATGGCGATGATGATGAGGAGGAGGGGAAGGAGGATGATGATGATGATGCTGTTGGTGATGATGATGAGGAGGAGGAGGAGGACGAGGATGAGGATCACAATGACGATGGTGATGGTGATGATGCTGATGATGATGATGATGATGGTGGCGATGATGATGATGATGATGCTGTTGATGATGATGATGATGATGATGTTGATGGCGGTGGGGATGATGATGCTGATGATGACGATGGCAATATCGATGGTGATTGTGGCTATTGCGATCATGATGATGCTGCTGATGCTGTTGATGCTGATGATGATGATGATGATGATGGCGACTGTGGTGATGATGATGATGATGATGATGATGGTGGTGATGCTGATGATGAGTGTGAGGAGAAGGAAGATGATGATGGGAATGTTGATGATGATGGTGATGCTGATGATTCCGATGATTTTGATCATGATGTTGATGACGATAATGATGAGGACGATGGATTATGACGATGACGAGGGTGAGGTTGATGATAATGCGGAGGAGGATGAGTATGACAATGATGCTGCTGCTGATGATGATGACGATGATGACGAGGAAGATGAGGATTATGAAGATGAGGATGCGCATGATGTGGATGAGGATGAGGATGGGGATGAGGATGATGCTGTGGGGGCGCGAGGATGATGATCTTGACGATGATGATGAGGATACTTGGATAACTGACGCTGCTGCTAATGATGCTGATGTTTATGATGCTGATGCTTATGCTGGTAATGAGCATGATAATGAGGATGCGGATGAGGGTGAGTATGAGGATGATGATGATAGCGATTGTGGTGAGATGATGATTCTGGTTATGATGATGGTGATGCTGATGACGATGACGATGACGATGACGACCAGGATGAGGCGGATGAGGAGGGGGATCAGGACGATGATGTTTTTTTGAATGTTGATGATGATGCCGATGATGATGATGATGATGATGATGATGATGATGATGATGATGATGATGATGATTATGATGATGAGGATGATGCTGAGGATGATGGTCATGATGATGGTGACGTCCATGATGATGTTGATGATGATGATGGTGCTGATGATGATGCTTGTGGTGATGATGATGGTGACGATGCTGGTGATGATGGTACTGATAATAGTGTGTTAGGGATGATGGGGACGAGGATGCTGATGATACTGATGCGTATGGTGATGCTGCTGATGATCACGATCACGATGATGATGCTGATGCTGATGCCGATGATTATGGTGATGAGATTATGATGATGCTGGTGCTTATGGTGATGCTGCTGCGGATAATGTTGATGGTGCTGATAATGATAAAGGGGATGAAGATGATGATGCTGGCGCTGATGATGATGGTGATAATGAGATGATGACGATGATGATGCTGATGATAGTGATGAAAATCATGATCATGCTGGTAATAGTGATGCTGATGATGATGAGGCTGCTGATGATGGCAATGGTCAGTATCATGATTAGTAACAGTATTCTGATTGTTTTAATTTTGAATATTCGCATTCCTTCTGTTATGATACGAAAAGCGACGATGATGACGCTGATGCTGATGCTGCTGATGATGACGATGATGGTGATGTTGATGGTGGTGATGATGCTGATGATGAGTTCGATGATGGTGATGATGCTGCTGATGATGATGATTGATGATGCTGCTGATTTCGATTATGATGATGATCATGGTGATGATGATGATGATGATGATAATGATTATGATGATGATGATGATGATGATGATGATGATGATGATGATGATGATGATGATGATGATGATGATCATGATCATGATCATGATCATGATGATGCTGATGATGCTGATGCTGATGCTGATGCTGATGCTGATGCTGATGATGGTGATGCTGATGATGATGATGATGATGATGATGATGAGGAGGAGGAGGAGGAGGAGGAGGAGGAGGAGGAGGAGGGCCGCCGAGGGCTGTCCGTCTGGGGCTCTCCTCCGCCGAGTCCTGATCGCATGGGTCCCGTGCGCCCAGGCTATTGTTGCTTCGTTCGGCGAACCCGTAGCGTCCATTGCGGGGGTCGCCCCGCCTGTCTCCCCCCCCCAGCTTCTCTCCGCCGAGCCATGTCCGATGGCACGGGCCCCGTGCGCTCAGGATATTGCTGTTCCGTTCGTCCAGCCCACAAAGTCCGTTGCGGGGGGTCGCCCCTCCCCCTCTCCCCCCCTCCCCGTGTCGGTACCGAGCGTGCGCGGGGGGGGGGTCAGGAGTTTTGAGACGGGGGTCAATGCAAGCGGAGGTCAGCCAGAGCGCCAGATCTTAGAGGAGTCTGCACAACCAGGGTTGCACTGACCCGGGTCAGCGTGCAGGATATTGCAGGGCCTGGCTGACCTGGGCTTGGATTGACCCGACGGGTCAGTAGGTCCTCGAGAGGGGGGGCCTGATCCCCCAGAGGCATGGCGCGGTGCTCACAGGCAAGCTGCGGAGTTCGCAGGCCCGACAAGCCCATCCTCCTCCTCCTCCTCCTCCTCCTCCTCCTCCTCCTCTTCCTCTTCCTCTTCCTCTTCCTCCTCCTTCTCCTCCGAACACACAATCTCATCGGCCCCCCTGGCCGACCCTTGAGGCACTCCGAAGCCTCAGGGGCCAGCCGTGCGCGCTGCATCCCCCGACCCTCCCTCGCGGGCGAACACGTGTCGGATCTGCGGCTTCGCGGGCCGGGTCCCTGGGCCGCGACCTTGCGGATACGGGGCGTTTCTTTTCGCGGATGCCCCGCGCGGAACGTGTCCGTGCGCTCGCGGATCCGCGGGATCGTGCCCCAGAATCCAGACTGCGGGGGTGCGGATGCGGATACGTTCGTCGCTCGTGGCTTCAGCCCGCGGAAGGTGGTCGACGATCGACGCTCGATCCATACCCCTGCTGCTGCCCTCCACTGTGGGCGCCAGGGGAGGCAGAGCATGGATAGAACACGTGGCCCCGGAGGTCAGGACGTTGTCCATGCCCCCGCTCTGGCTCCTCGTGGGGTCGGGGCGCGAGCGGGAGCATGTAGGAGGCATGGACCGCCAGTGTTCTTTCAAAACCCTCTGGTCCATAACGCGCGACATGTCCCCCCTCCCTCCCCCCGCCGTAGCATGTATCGCCCCCCCCCCCCCCTGGAAGCACCCCCAGCGCTGCCCCTGGTGCGCACAGGCGCTGTGTGGTGCTGGATCCCCACGACGGGGGGAGGCGTGTCACGTTACAGAGGGGACGCGCATCAAGAGACGGAGTGCTTTTCGTCGGGATGCCCCCTGAATTTCTTCGGTCCGCGCGCTGCGCGGTGGCTTCCTGTTGCCGTGGAAGGATCGGAGGTTGATGGACCTCCTACCCTGACACGTCGATTAAGGAATTGGCCGTTTTCGGTTCGGTCAAGGGATGTAAAGGGCGTCGCGGCCGTCATTTTTAAGGGTCCAGGTCCGTCGGTTTCGGTCCTAGGCCGTTTTCGCTAAGGGTAGGTTCATTAAAGGGAGGTTTGTCCACCGCCGAAAGGAGCTGCTGCGTTCAGGGCGTTCTGAGCCCCCCCTGCTTGCATCTCGCGCCTGCGGGTTTCGGGGCCGGGTCCCTCGCGAAGGTCTCTTGCGGCCGCGCCCGCACGGTACGTCATGCCCCCCCCCTTTCCCAGGCACCCGATGTCCTGGTGTGTGACGGCGGCGCCCCCAGCAGTCCTGGCCCCTCTCCCCGGGACCAGTTTTTCATCCTGAGTCGTTTTTGGCGGTCCCAGTGCCCGGCAAGGGCCCTCGGAGGCCGGAAGCGGCAAATTCCTGTCGTGTTTTTGGTTTCACGGCGCGAGCATGGTTGGGCCCGCCCTTTGCCACACGCTGGAGCGGACTGCCTCTGCCTCGCCGCCGACGAAAAACAGTTTGGGCCCGCCCCGTCTTTCCCCCCCATGGCGCCCGTCGTCGCGAATAGAAGGAGTGCTCGCCCCGGGTGGCGGCGAGCCCGGGGGAGAAGTGAGAAGGGGCGGGCCTCAGAAGGCTCAGGAGGCCACGGGCCATTCTGGCAAGTCTTCCAGGCCTCCCCCGAAGGCGCAGAGCACTTCTCAGGACGCCAGAGGGCTTCTGAGAAGCCCCGCCGCCTTTGGGCAGGCCCGCCCCCCTCCCGCTTCCCCCCCGGCCTCGCCGCCGAGGGACAGCCTGTGGCGCTCGCCGTCGGAGAGGCGACCCTCCCCCCCGTCCCCCTCCGCCGGGTCTGGACAGGCCCCCCCTCTCCCCCGTGGGCGCTGCGTGGCAGGCGCTTGCCGGCCACGCCGCTCGGGAGGCGATGCTCGGTGGCGGGCGAGGGGGGGGTTCTAGGCCTCCTAAATGGGGTCCGAGTGCACGGGGTCGGAGGATCGCGCCGCATCGCCGAGGCATCGCCGCTGCGGCTCGATGTGGAGAGTGTGTTTCCCCACGCCGACGTCGCCGCTGCATTGCCGACGTCACCGATGCATCGCCGATACATCGGCGATGCATTGACGATACGGCGCAATTCTTCGACCCCATCTACTCGGACTCGGACCCCATCTAGGGGGCCTGTAGAAGTGTGGAGGAGAAGGCCTTCTCAGAAGGTGGCGGGGCTTCGCAGGAGCCTCCGCGCCTTCTGAGAAGCTTTCGGTGTCTTCGGGGGGAAGGCTTACGACATTTCTCAGAAGGGCGGGGCACCTCCGAGGAGAGTCCCGCCCCTTCTCACTTCCTCCCCTGCGCTCGCCGCCGAGATGTGCAATCCGTTTTCTGTGCTGCATGCTCGTTCGGGATATGCGCCTCCAGCATCAGCGCATAACTTTAAGTCGGGCCTGTCCCTCTACAGGGGGTATATTCAAACATAGTCCAAAAATAGCCTGGGGACGATTTGTTGAGTATTGTTGGATACCTTTTGAGTATTTTCGAGTTTTTTTTTATTTTTCGTCCAAAATCCCCGCCCGTGAAGTTGGATTTTTTCGCTGGCTTGGCGCAGATGTCTTACCTGACTTTGCGGCGCCCGCCCGAGCTACCCACGTACGTGCCCTTCGGTCTTCTCCCTCAGCCTCCCGAGTATGGCCGTGTCGATTCGAGGATCGACGAGTGCAGGCTGAGGGCTCTGCGAGGCGATGGCACGCAGATAGTTTCAAGCCTTCTCGGAGAAGCGCACGGCATGTGGGCCAACCTCTGCGAGAAGGAGCTGGCCAGAGTCTTTGGAGTGGAGTTGCCCGCACGGGGATCTCGGAGCAATGGGCCCGTTACCCATTGGAGGCCGCTCTTGGGCAAGGACTTGGGTTGTGTGAAATGCCCCTCCCTGCGCGCCATGATGTGGTTACACGCTATGTTGAGAAAGTTTGCTGTTCGTTTTGCTTGCCTTGGTTGGGCTTCTGAGGCCCATGCTGCGGCCCTGGCCCTCTCGCCCCCCCCCCCAAGGTGAAGGGCCCGATCTAAACATAGCATTGGTATGTCCTTCCGCGTCCCCGTTGTCTCGGCCGCGCTCAGAGGGGGGATGGTGGAGGGGGGAGGGCTTCTTAAAAGCAGTTCTTAGGAGGCGCGGGCCTCATCTCTATATATATATATATATAGATGCAAGGCGGCGCCTTCTAAGAAGCCCTCTCCCTCTCTCCACCCCCCTCCGCGCGCGCCGCCAATGATCGCCGCGAGTGCCAAACCCTTTCCCAGGTGAGCGACGCAACATAACGGGGTCGTCTGCGCCGAGATGGGCGCGAACCTGCCCGCGTAAGGTCGCGCGTGAGCGCCCTCGTCTCCACTGCCCGCGCAAACCACCGCGTCAGGTCGCCATGCCATCTCGCGTCAGACCCGTTTTGCGTCAGGTCGCCATGCCATCTCGCTTCAGACCCGTTTTTGAGCGTTGCCCAGGTCGCGCCGAGCTTGGGGGAGAAGTGAGGCGGGGCGGGCCTTCTCAGAAGGTTCGGAAAGCCGCTTGTCATCTGGTAAGTTTTTTAGGCCTCCCCGAAGACGCAGAGAGCTCCCCAGGACGCCAGAGGGCCTCTGAGAAGCCCCGCGCCGCCTTCTGGGAACGCCCGCCCCCCTCTCGCTTCCTTCCCGGGCTCGCCGCTGAGAGACAGTCAATCCGCATGGTACGGATGGGCAGCCTTCCCAAGGGTACCCTTGCATCCTTGCCTCCTCGGTCCATGCTTGGCCACTTTCGTTGGCCGCGCCCCGCTTGGAAAGCTTCGACATGGCCTCCTCAGGCCCTTGCGCCCTTCTCGCGCATCCTTATGATACCGGTGGCGCTCGCCGTTTTTGAGCGTCGCCCAGGTGGCGGCGAGCGAGTTCCTCCCCGTCCCGGAGGAGCCGCCCGGGCCGCCGGCGCCCGCGGCGCCCGGCGCCCCGGGGCTGCAGGCTCTCGCCGGCGGGCTTCGCGCCCGGCCCGGCCCGGCCCGGCTTCGCTCCCGCCCCGCGGTCGCCCCCTTTTCGAAGGCCCCGGGCCTCCCCGAGGGGCGACGTCCTGGCTTGCCTACAGGCCCACCAAAGAGTGTTCTAAGAGCCTTGTGTGCCTCGGCCCCCCCTGGGCCGCGCACATGCCTCGGGCCATGCTTTGCGAACCCCCTCTCCTTGGACGCCCCCCTCTGTGTCGACCCCGAGAGGAGGAACTCTGTGCATACTTGGGACTTTCCTCAAGCGCGAGGTACAGTTCAGTGGCGCTAGCGTCTTTGGCAGACTCTAGCTTCAAGCAGTGGCGAAGCGTCCTGGCTCGCCTACAGGCCCACCAAATAATGTTCTAAGAACCTTTTGTGATTTGCGCGAAACGCCCTTAGAGAGTTCATAGCTGTGACGGTGTTGTTTTATCCATCGGCTCTATGTTCTGAGACTATCGTTTTTCTTAGAACTCCAAGAGAATTTCGTGGTAGGCCTATAGGACTGCCGGGACGGCTGGTCCCTGCTCAGAAACTTGACCCCAAAACAGGTTGCGGAACGGGAGACACAGACTCTGGCGAGAAGATCTCTCATGACCTGGCCGCTGCATGAGGGCTGGCGAGCACAGAATTGAACGCTTCTCGGATGAATGCAACAAATCTGGCGCCCGTGTCCTGGTGGAACCTCTTCTCCCTCCAGTACCGGTCCCGCTAGAATGGACAGGGTTCGCCAAGGACTGGTTTCCCTTCAGGACTGCCGAAGCCCTGGCGACGACGACGACGACGACGACGACGCCGACGACGACGACGACGACGACGACGACGACGCCGACGCCGACGCCGACGCCGACGCCGACGCCGACGCCGACGCCGACGCCGACGCCGACGACGGCGGCGGCGGCGGCGGCGGCGACGACGACGACGACGGCGTCGATGCATCCGCGCACATGCCTCGGGCCACGATGCCCCGACCCCCCCCGCCCTCTGGGAGGGCCTCTGGGGGGGGAAAGAACAGAGACATAGGCACAGCAGAAGTGACCTCAAGTCGGGCCTGTCCCTCTACAGGAGGAATGTTGAAGGATAGTCAAAAAATAGTCTGGGGACCACTTTTGACTGTTATTGAATATGTTTGAATATTGTTTGACTGTTTTCTATTTTTCGTCCAAAATCCGCCTCTAGGGGGACACGCCCGATCTAAAAATAACCCCATCATATCCATTCACGCCTACTTCGCGTCGTAGTGCGAACCTGCTTCTCATCACGGGTGGCCTCCGACCCTGACCTCCCAGGAGGGCTAAAAGAGGTAGCACCATGAAGGCGACGTCCAAATTCCAGTCGTGGTTTGAAGCAGTCGAGAGAGGTCTGTAGGTCTGGATCGCTAGTTCTTTTATCACTCTGGGAGGTCAGGGTGGGGGGCGGTGTGTATACAGTGGTGGAGGCCCATGCCAAGAAACGCCCTGCTTGCCTCCAGGGTGCCCTGGGTTTCTTGGGTCTCGATGGTTTTGCTATTTAAAGCGCGACGTTCCGGCACCAGAAACGGGTGGACGCCCTGGGGTCTCAGAGCCGGGTTTTTTGTGGAAGGCTTCTCTATAGTGGACTGGGCCTCCACTGCACCATGGCCGGGGCCGTGAGATCTTCCCAGATCTCATGGCCTCCCCGGGCGGGAGGCCGGCGGCGGCTTGCGAACGCGGCCCGGCCCGGCCTGGCCTCGCCCGCCTTGTCCGCCCCCCTCGAGGACCGGGGGCCTGCA
This sequence comes from Prorocentrum cordatum, assembly GCA_963575745.1. Lineage (NCBI taxonomy): Eukaryota > Dinophyceae > Prorocentrales > Prorocentraceae > Prorocentrum > Prorocentrum cordatum. The sequence goes on along the minus strand of CAUYUJ010014569.1, from coordinate 95,872 downwards.
AGCGCCCGGAGGTCCCCGGCGTCGCATCTGTTTCAACAGCGGGTGTTTGCGCGCAGTCTTGCGCGCCGGTCGAGTCGTTTGTCGGTTGCCCCGAATAGCCACACGCTGGAGCGGACTGCCGCTGCCTCGCCGCCGACAGAAGTGTTGGCGCGCAGTTTCGGGCCCCGCGGGCCCTCACGGATCGATCCGGCTCGGGAACTGGTGCAGCAAGATGGGGCCCGGGGCTCATCACGCGGTTTTTTTCACGATGCTGCACGTTTTTCACGACGTCGAATCTCAGGGTGATAACTCGCAGGCGATTTCTCGCCCCCAGCCCCTGACTCTCCCACGAAAAATCAAGCCGCTTAGAAAACGAGGGGAACTCGGGGATCCATCCCAGGGGGCCTGGTCGGACGCACCCCTTTCGAGGATGGACGCCCCCCTGTCCTGCGTCCCCGAGTGGGGCCCCAAACGTCTGGTCCACTCGAAAGCCCCGCTGGGGTCGACATATCCACTGTTACTGACACGGGGGGTGGGGATATCATTGCCAGGGCCATGATGTTCTACAGTCGGCCCTGATTAGTAGGTCGACCCTGCCAAATCAAGGGTACCCTTGTGTCCTGTGTCACGCGACCCATTCCTCCTACATTCCGATGGCAATGTGGCCCTCGGAAGGGTCCTGTGTCCTCTCGCTTGTCCTGTCCTATCAAGTCCGACTGTAGGCCTCCCGGTTGGGGCCCGAGTGCAGCAGATGGGGTCGGAGGATCACGACGCTTCGCCGACGCATCGGCGACGCATCGGCGACGCATCGGCGAAGCCCAATTTTCTCCACGCCGACGTCGCTGATGCATCGCCGACGCATCGGCGATGCAATGACGATGCGGCTCGATCCTCCGACCCCATCTGTCTCCCCAGATTTCATGGCCTCTTTTTTTTCAAGACGTCCCTCGGCCCCCCTGGGCCGCGCACATGCCTCGGACCATGATTTGCGAACCCCCTCTCCTTGGACGCCCCCCTCTGTGTCGACCCCGAGAGGAGGAACTCTGTGCATACTTGGGACTTTCCTCAAGCGCGAGGTACAGTTCAGTGGCGCTAGCGTCTTTGGCAGACTCTAGCTTCAAGCAGTGGCGAAGCGTCCTGGCTCGCCTACAGGCCCACCAAATGATGTTCTAAGAACCTCTAGTGATTTGCGCGAAATGCCCTTAGAGAGTTTATAGCTGGGACGGTTTTGTTTTATCCATCGGCTCTATGTTCTTAGAATATCGTTTTTCTTAGATTATTCTTTTGCTCCATGATAATTTCGTGGTAGGCCTAGAGGACTGCCGGGGCGGCTGGTGCCTGCTCAAAACAGGTTGCGCAACGGGAGACAGAGATTCCGGCGAGAAGATTTCCCATGACTCCGCCGCTGCATCAAGGCTGGCGTACATAGAACGTTTCTCGAATGAATTCAAAAAAATCTGGCTCCCGTGTCCTGGTGGACACTCCTCTCTCCCGTACCGGTCCCGCTAGAATGGACAGGGTTCGCCAAGGACGGGTTTCCCTTCAGGACGGCCGAAGCCCTGGCGACGACGACGACGACGACAGGAGTCAATGTCACGATCTTTGCGATCTTTTGCTCTGGGAGCGTCTTGGAGGCCTCTTGGAACCCCTGTGGGGCCATTTTGGAGACCTCTTGGGCCCTCTTGGGGCTCTCTTGGGGCTCTCGAGGGGCACTCGGAATCACCCCGGCACAAGTGGAACTGTTCTGATCGAACATCTGAATGACGCCGCGACTAACGTTGGTTCGAATCTTCACGCCTGCAAGTAACATCATGCCAACCGTTCAGAATCGAAGAGGCTTGCTGCGACAGCGTCACGTGCAGGTGGGCGTAGGACAGGTCGAGGTGCTACCGGTTGACGACAGCACGGCGCACTTTGGCTTAAATCGGGCATGTCCCGCTACAGGAGGATTATTGGAAAATAGCAGAAAAATAGTAAGGGGACGATTTTTTGACTAACGTTGACTATTTTTGAATATGTTTGGACTATTTTCATTTTTCTTGCAAAATCCGCCTGTAAGAGGACATGCCCGACCTAAACCTTGGAAAGAGCGTGTTCTACCGCTGCTGGCGGAAAACCGGGGGGGTCACTGGGGGTACTGGGGGTTCCCAACCCGTCCCCCACCCCCCCCTCGAAAACCGGGGGGGGTCACTACGGGTTCGACCCCCCCCCCCCCTCGAAAGCCGGGGGGGGTCACTACCGGTTCGAGACCCCGCTCCTCGGGACAGTTGGACAATGGTGGGGATGCTAGGACAGTGGTGGGAACGGTGGTGGTGGGGACAGTGGTGCGGGGACAGTGGGACAGTGGTGCGGACAGTGGTGGGGACGGTGGTGGTGGGGACAGTGGCGAGGGGACAGCGGGACAGTGGTGGGGACAGTGGGACAGTGGTGGGGACGGTAGTGGTGGGGACAGTGGTGAAGGCGGTGGTGAGGACAGTGGTGGGATAGTAGTACAGTGGGGCAAATGGAGGGGACAGTGGGGATAGCGGGACAGTGATGGGGACAGTTGGGACGGTGGGACAGCACAGTCGGACAGCGGCGGGGACAGGGGGACAGTGGTGGGTACAGTGGGGACAGTGAGACAGTGGTGGGGAAGGTGGGGACAGTGGGGGCCGTGGTGGGACAATGGTGGGGAGACTGGGGACACAGAGACACTGGTGGGGGCATTGGTGGGGACAGCGGGGACAATGGTGGGAACAGTGGGGACAGTGGGACAGTGGTGGGGACGGTGGTGGTGGGGACAGTGGTGTGGGGACAGTGGGAATGTGGTGGAAACAGTGGGACAGTGGAGGGTACAGTGGTGGTGGGGACAGTGGTGAGGGCGGTGGCGAGGACGGCGGTGGGATAATGGGACAGAGGTACAGTGGGGACAGCGGTGGGGACAGTGGGGACAGTGGTGGGATTAGTGGGACAGCTCAGTGGGACAGCGGCGGGGACAGTCGGACAGTGGGAAAGTGGAGACAGTGGTTGGGGCCGTGGAGAAAGTGGGGAGAGTGGAACCGTGGTGGGAACAGTGGTGGGGACAGTGGGGACAGTGCGACAGTGGTGGGGGCACTGCTGGGGAAAGTGGGGACGGTGGTGGGAACAGTGGGGACTGGTGGTGAGGAGAGTGGTGCTGGGGACAGCAGTGGGGGATGTGGAACCGGTAGTGACCCCCCCCGGTTTGCGATGGGGGGGGTTCGAACCGGTAGTGACCCCCTCAGTTTTCTGGAAGGGGGGGGGGAGTTCGAAACGGTAGTGACCCTCCCCCCCCGGTTTTCTGGAGGGGGGGGAGGAGTTCGAACCGGTAGTGACCCCCCCTTTGGTATTCTGAGGGGTGGGTGGGTGGGGGGTTCGAACCGGTAGTGACCCCCTCCTGGTTTTCCGGAGGGGTGGGGGTGGGGGTTCGAACATGTAGTGACCCCCTTCGGTTTTCCGGAGGGGGGGGTTAAGGGAGGGGGGGTTTTGCCGGGGGGAGGGGGGGGCGTCCAGCAGGGAGGGTGGATTTTCGAGGGAGGGGGGGGGACCCCCGGGTTCCGGAGGAAGAGGGGGGGAATTTTCCACAGTAAAGCGGCGGTGGATCACGCTCTTTCAGACCTTGGCATGTCCCAGACCGTTCTGGAGATATCTACGACATGGAGATCAGTAGCTGCACTTCGAAAGGCTGGGCGGCCTTCGGCCGGTTCAGAGCAGAGATGTGCAATAAACACATATGTTGAAATCCAGGTTCAAGTTTTTCGACGCCGTCATGTCTTCCATTGTTCTGAACGGGAACGGTGCGTGGACGCTCACCGCCGCGACAAATGCAAAAATTGCCCAGGAGGAGACTTGCGCGCCGGACGAGCCTTGCATTGGTTGGCATTAGAGAGCAACGTATCGTGCTGAGGAAGAGCATGTGATTTGTTCCTCACCGTTGCTGCAGGCCCAAGCAAAGCGCAATGACAGACTCATCGAACAACTTATGGAAGTCACGGGCCAGCGTGGGAGAAACCATGCGCTTAAGTGGGACCCCGCTGGAATTCGACCCACAGGGCGCCCTGCGAAGCGATGGGCCGAGTAAGTTGTGTTTTCCGCAAGAACTCCGGCACCGCGTGCGAGAATGTTCAAGAGCATGGGGCGTGTAATAATTATTGCGGACGGCGTGTTTGAGAATCATTAGAAAGAGTGGGTGGCGCGTTAGGGGCTGAGTGGCGTTAGGGGCTGAGTGGCGTGCGTTGCTACGCGCGCAGCAGCCCGCGCAGGGCGCGCCCTGGGGCATGCTGCGACCCAGGCTTTCCAATTCGGGTGTTGGGGCGGGGCCTGGCAAGCAGCGCCGCGAGGTTGGTTCGTGGGCGCGGGGTTCGGCCCCAGGCCAGCGCTTGGTCCGCCTGGCCCCACTCGCTCGCTCGTTACCTCCACCGCGTGGTGGCTGGGGTTCTGCCAGCCCGTGGTTTGGAGCACGATGTAAACGCCAACCCATCGGATAGGTCCCACTTCGTGTGTGGTGGCGCCCCCTGCGATCGTTCTACGATCCTCGGTTTTCGCCCACCCGCCTCCACTTCTTCCCTTTCCTGTCCTTCCTCAGCCCCTTCCTGCATCACCCTAATCCGAATAGCTCGGTTCCCCCCCCGCTATAGCAGCACTTCCTCCCCCCACCACCACCTCCTATTCCTCGTCCTTTTCCTCCGTCCCGTTTTCCTCGCCCTCCTGCCCCTCCTCCCCGTTTCCCTCTTCCTATTTCCTTTGGCGCAGGACGTATTTGGAAATATGACAAGTGTGTGCGGTGTAAGAGGCAAGCAGCCATTCCCAGCAACAGTGTATGTGCTGACGATTTGTCAGTCGCTAGCGCAGCAAATTGCAGGGATCATTCTTGCGTGGCCCACGACTGTTCCAGTGGGATTTTGCTCATCATGCGCATGCCTTGCAAATGGTGAAATCCGCTCTGATTATGCACCTCGTCAGACAAGCGAGGCGCAAGAATTCCGATCAAAGGCTACAGTTTTTCTCCGCCCGTCGGAGCCAGGCCTCCGGGGTAAACATATTCCAATCCGCGAGTGCTGCGGGTAGCAAGGCGCTCGTCAAGCAAACTTGTTCCTCCTTTTTTGTTTCTCTCCCACTTGCTGATGCGGCAGAGGAGTCGTATGAAGATCTGGACGCTTACCCTCGTCTCGCCCTCTTGTCCGCTTGCCCTCTTCTCGTCTCTTTCAATGGAGTGTCCCTTCTCCTTTCTTTTTTCTTGGCGCACCACCTAACGGTTCGTCAGGGGGGGCCGGGCGTTTCGCTCGAAACGGCCCTGCCGTTTTTGCGATCTTGGAGATCGCCGACGTTTGCCCGGGTGGGCGGGCTGTCTTCAAGAGGGCTTTCGCCTAAGCGTCGCGTGCGTTTGCTTTAAACGTCTCCCATTGTCACACGGATGGAGGGCAGGTGGTTTTCAAGGCGGGTTTTTCGTCTTGGCGCTGCGCCAGCAGTGGCAAGCAGTGGCAGGGACAGCGGGCGAGTCGTTAAACAAGCGGGGTTATCGTTTTTGCCCCGCGTCCTTGAACAACCATGCATTTGTACGAGTAAAACACGGCTCATTTGTTTTCAGAATGGCGCCTTATCGCCGCGGACAATCGTCGGGATCACTTCCCGCAGCTTCAAGGATAGAGGGCTGTTCTTTTTCATTATGGGGATCTCGCGTGAGTTTTGTTCTTCCGTCTTCGGCCGTTTTGATATTTCACGGATGGAGGGCGGAGCTTTCTCAAACGCAGAGTTTTGGTTCGCGAATTGGTTGAACACTATTTGTCGCTTGGCATTCCCCTGTCCTTTTGCGACCCCACGTTGTCGAATTCTTTTTAGCTCGAAGTCTGGAGGTTTTTTTTGCATAGCGGAGTTCCCGCCTGAATTGTAGGCACATGGGGCGATTGTCTCTCAAGGGGGCCGTTCCTCAGTGGTGAGCGGATTTGCAGGGATAATTGGCGAGTGGACTTGGGACGGGTGGGTGCACTGCTGCATGGCTGGTACATTTTGGGCTTTCTCTTGTCGTCCTCCTCCCCCTCCGCACCCCCTTCCTCCTCCTCATCCTCCTCCTCTTCCTCCTCCTCCTCCTCATCATCCTCATCCTCATCCTCATCCTCATCCTCATTCTCATCCTCTCCTCCTCCTCCTCTTCCTCCTCCTCCTCCGCCTCCTCCAGCCAGGGTTCCTCCTCCTCCTCCGCCTCCTCCTCCATTTCCTCCTCCATAACCTCTTCCGCGCTTCCCCCTCGCGACACGACATAATCCCCAGGGCCAGCCCCCCCTTCCGGCCGGGCCGAGCCGAATTCCCCCCCCCCCCCGCGGAGTCGCCCCCGCCCAGGCGCACGGCGGCGCCTGCCCGCCCCAGGCGGGGGCGGCCGCGGTGGCCCGGGAAGAGCCGCCACGGCCGTCCAGGGAGGCGTGGCTCGAGGTCGCCGCCCCCGAGCCTGGCCGCCTGGCCGAGCAGGAGGATCGGCCCGCCGAAAGCCCAGGGGCCGTTCAGATGTTGTGGAGGGGGTCGCCCGACTCCCCTCTGCCGCTCCCCCTGCTCCACTTCCTCCTCCTCCCCCTGCTTTTCCTCCTCCTCTTCCTGCTTTTCCTCCTCCTCCTCCTGCTTTTCCTCCGCCTCCTCCTCCTCCTCCTTCATGCCGTGCCCCTCCGTTTCCTCCTTCCTTCTCCCTCCCTCGTTCCCTCCCTCACCCCTCCCTCTCTCGCCCCTCCCTCCGTTCCTCCGTGTTTCCCTATTTCCTTGCCTTCGAGTCGCTAAGTTTGTGGTCGTTTAGTCGTAATGGCCACTTGCTTCCTCGACGCGGTCCAGTCTATTCCACTTCACTCCCTACCTCCTCGCCTCTCAGTCTCCTTCCCGCTCCCGCTCTCTATCTCTCTATCCCTATCCTTCTCTCTCTCTCTCGTTCTACCTCTCTATCTCTCTCTTTCTGTCGCTCTCTGTCTGTCATTTGTTTTTATTTCGCGTTCACTTGTTTTCTCTCTTTCTCGTTCTCTTTCTCTTTTTTTGTTTTTCTCTCTCCCTCTCTCTCTCTCTCCCGTCCCCCCCGACCAATATATGCTTAGATATAGTTATACAGATCCGTAAACGTACTAACCAGTATCTATGTATACGCATACATACCTACATACCTACACATGTGTGTATTCACAGTTGGACAGCTGTGTATATGCATATGTGCATATGCACCCATATGTACATTTCGTATGTATGCATGCATGTAGGTATGCATATGTATATGCACCTGCAACTATATATGTAGGTGTAAAGGTATAAGTATGCGTGTGTAATTGTATACGTTTATGTATACGTATACGTATATGCATGCATATGTGTATGTAGGTCTAGGTATAGGTATAGGCATATGTAGAGGTATAGGTAAAGGCCTAGGTCTATGTTTGCGCGTATGCGTATATGTGTATAACTGATGTAGATGTATGTGTATACGTTTATGTATTTGCAGACGTACATGTATATGTAGATGTAGATGTAGATGTTCATATGTAGATGTAGATGTAGATGCACATGTAGGAGAGAGCGCGTTTCACGGGCGCTTGCCTAGGGAACATTCGGCGGCGCGTTTCGATCTGGGGGGGGGAGCAATCATTCGGCGCCGTCGATCAGAACCAGGGGGACTCCCCCGTAAAAACAGTGAACGCCCCAGGGGTTCGTTCCCGTTCCCGTTCCGGTTCCTTCTCTCTCTCTCTCTCTTGCTCTCTCTCTCTCTCTTTCTTTATCTCTCTATCTCTCTCTCGCCCTGTCTCTCTTTCTGTCTCTCTCTCTCTCTCTCTCTTTCTCTCGCGTCCAGGGGGTGCCTGGGACAGAGATCAAATAACCACATATTTCTAGATCTACCAAAAGCCATAAAAACATCAATCATTGCAGGTCCCTTCCACCCTGAAAGGGGGATCAAGAGGGGGGCCCAGAAAGGCCGCGGACGCTTGGAGGCTTGTTGGGCTCTCCTAAGAGGCCTCGCGGGGGCCTCTTAGAAACATGTTTCAGGTTTCGTGGGGCCCGTTGGGGGCTTCTTGGGTGCGTCAGGGGGGATGTCTTGGGGGTCTCCTGGGAGTTCGCTGGCGGTCTCGGAAGGTATCTGTCAGACGCATGCGGCGAATCATCGCCGTAGGCGAAAGAGGTAGGGAGGGGGAAGGGGATTGGGAAGGGGGAAGGGGATTGGGAAGGGGGAAGGGGATTGGGAAGGGGATGGGGGTGGGGAGAGAAAGACAGAAAGAGAGAGAGACAGAGAAGGTGAGGTGGGCTGAGAGGGGAAGGGACTCTAAAGTGAGCTGGGGCACATAGGGAGCGGAAGCGAACGTGTGCCCGCGGCCGCGTGGCTCAAGCGGCCAGCCGCCCAGATCTGACTACACCTCAGCGCGAGGTGTACTATTTGCCATCGATACCAAAATTCTGCTTGAGATGGCTCGGACCCTACTACTGGGACTATCGTTACTACGGTACAACTGAGCGGGAGCTGGTCTTCGCCTGAGGCGAAGCAGTTGGTCGGGTCTCCCAACCCCATTCAAACATGGTAGTGGAGCTGGCCTATGGTGGTCAGTTCTATTTCTACTCCTCGCCATCCACGGCACTACCTGGTGGACTACACATATGGTGGAACATCAGGGTGCAGCGGGCTTGCGCGGAGGAATGTATATAACTACGCAGTATAGCAAAGACAATTGCAGTGACACTTTGCTTACGCGGAGGCCCTTTACTTTCGTCCTACACCCATGCGCTACTACACTCCTGAAGTCCGCCCACCTACTCCAATTGGAAGGTTCTTCGAAGACATAATGTCACCCCCACGCAGACTTACGATCACACATCGGAAGCCCAAGCCGACTACATCCGATTACGACATACAAGGCCATTGGATTGGTGTTACTATCTTTGGGCTCACATGGGTCGCTATCGGGTGTGCGGTAGGACATATGCGTGGACGACACGAGAACGACGACCGGCCTTCATTGGGACCCTGCCGGTCAGGTACCTTTTCGCGAATTCGCCCGCGAGGTACATGCTTGGATCAACGTGACCACAGGCAACGTGACGCCCTCCCAGCAAGCTGCAGCTTTGCAGCGAGGGTTGAGCCATGAGGAGCAGCGCCGCTGTTCAGAATGGTTTACGACTGCTCTTCGCCTTAAACCATTTCATAGCAGCCATCTCTCTGATAGGTTTCTGCGAGCAGTACCGTCTTTCGGTAAATTCGATGGATGGGTTGAGCTTCCAGAGCTGCTCAACCATTGGCCACCTGAAGGATATGATCGTCATCGTCACAAACATCTGGAGACTGTGCGCCGGCATCTCAGGTCGCGTCATTGGGCATACCAAGCATTGACTGTGCTAGACTTGATTGGCATGGTTGACAACACTGGGATGCGTAATAACAGGCTACAGGTCAAGAAGTGCCAGTACGCTTCTGAGGCGCACGAGACATATTTCATCCGCCCAAGTAATGGACGCAGCAGTCCTCGGATAAAATGCCCTGAAGCTTTTGTATATGAGGATAACAGATTTGAAAATTCCAGGTGCACCTTGCTACTTTATTGTGGTACCCAGTGGGCAAACATCCCGAGTCTACTTGGCATAGAGCTGTCATGCCGTGCCGACGACACCATCAAGATAAGGCCGACAGTTTGTTCATGCTTGCCCATATTTACCGGGCGATAACAGAATCCAGTCTGGCCTGCGTGTTGACTCCGAGGTTTTGGTTATGGTTAGTTTGAATAACTTGCTTCGGGAAAACATGTCTATTTGACGCTCAGCAAACGATTTAAACATGTCGGCAGGCCAGAACGGCATAATTCCTCCGACTCGCATCGTCCAGCTTATAGGTATTCTGCCCAACGACCAGTGCAGGTGCAACCGCGGGGGACACGCGTGGATCAATCCCTTGTACCTGCGGGACAACGATCAGAAGTATCCGATCAGTGGTCTTTCCATCGAAGACATGTACGACTTTCGGAACGATGCATCATCGTTGAAATATTGGTCCACTCCAAAGACCCCATGCAATTTGAAGTGCCCCGAACCGGCGCCCATTCAGGAGGTCGAGTTCTCTGCAGCATTTACGCTGCAAGATGTGTATCAGGCGGGGGCACCTGCAGGGGGACCTGGCGGATCATGGATGCAGGCCCAAAGTGCGGACGTGACAGGTATGACTTCGAGTGGCAGTACTCCCGTCGACGTGTTGTGCGCCAGCGATCCGTGGCGTGCTCAGGTGCGGCATTTGCCAGCACCTGCAGGGCGACCTGCGTCGTTCGCACATATGAACAGAGCCACAACACCATTTGGGACTCCACGGAGTGCTGGGAGCACCAATGGCCTACAGGCAAGGCTCCAAAGCATTCGGATGGGCCCGCAGCTCTACCAGGCCTTACAGGCGACATCGCCATTCGCATTGCCGTGCCCACATGCGGGGCAACCTGCTTTTCCTGATCACCACGCTGCGCAGAGGGCCGAGAGCCTAGCTAGTCAGCAAGAGTGGATGTACCGGCAGATGCGCAAAGCCGCACAGAGCGCGCGCAGGGATGGCATCGACCTCCCTAACGCTAACTGGACGCCGCCATGGGAGTATGTCCCGGACCCAAATCCATCACCGGACAATCCCAATCGGTACGGATACGTGCCTGCAGTTTTCAGTCATCCGACATGCGATCCGACAGCTGCAGAGCGCCCTACAGCACCGCCGATGGACTTCCCATTGTATCCGATTACCATGCTCAGGTAACTGGCAAGCCTCGTGGGGGAATGCAGCCGGAGAGCCCGTATGTACGAGCGACGGCCGACGACTTCTACCAGTCTCAGTTGACGCGCGGCTCTGGTTACGCGTCTGGCGTGCCGGGCCAGGTTCCTCATCGTGGATGTTTGGCTACCCCTATGGGCTTAGCTGTGACGCAGCATGCCCCGGGCCTGGTAGTGCTATCATCCATGGGGGGGCTGCGCCCAGAACTTCTGGCCATTCACCACGCGCAGCAGGCAAACCTTTATTGATGCAATCGGCCCGCCAGCGTCGCAACCACGAGCGCCAGGCAGACAGGATGCTAGGCCGTGCGGGGCAACCTGCTACTCCAACGACAGCAGGGGCACCTGCACTTACCCCGGCAGCACCTGCAGCAATGCAGCTACCGTCGGTCCCACCGATTCGATATGAAGTTGGTGAAACCTCTCTGGAGCGCCAGACGCGCATCAGGCCATCGGCAACGCCGCCAGTCATCAGCGACGGTGACTTTAACAAGTGTGCCATATGCCTGGATTACTTCATGCATCATGACAAGGTCTGGAGGCTTCAGTGTGGCCACATAGTGCTGGGACCGAGTTGCACATGCTCATGTGGGCAGACAGCTGGCTGGCAATATGGAAGGTACTGCAACTGAGGCACCCTGCGCAATTTGCAGGGGCGTTGGTCTAATCACAGCTGGGTCCCACTATGCCCTTGCTGGTCGTGGGGAGATCCCCCGAGGGGCTAACGAACTCAGAGACCTTCGTGAAGAGCTTGCCTGGGAGAGGCAGAATCTTGCCGGGCGGGGTGCCTCGCCACCTGGGGCGCCTTCGGCGCGCCGCATTTTCGCCGACAACGACGCGGCGCAATATGTGTTGGGCAACCCATGTTCTGCATTGTTTGGAGTGCAGCCGATGTGGTGCCATATGTGGTATGCAGTCCATGTGGCGTAATCGATATGGTCTGATCTATGTGCTTCAGTATATGTCGTACAATTACTTGATGTAAAGCAACGCGCGCGTTGCAATGCATGTGGTCCCATTGTTTACGCAATGTCCGTTGTGCGATACATGTTGTGCAGCCCATGTTGTGCAATTTATGTTGTGCAATATGCGTGGTGCAGTATCTGTCACGCAATATGCGTGGAATTATTTATGAGCTGCGACATATGTTGTACAGTGTGTGCGGCGCGCGAGCTACACATGCGTCGGCTGAGTATCCGATCTCTGCCTGCCTCACTTCTTTGCCCTTCCTACTCCAGGTTTCGCGGTCAGCGGTTGGCGGCAGAAGTGGCACAGCGGCGCGCCCGTTGGCGGAAATTGGCGGCTACTCAACGGCAGGCAACGCTTCCAGATACAGGGGGTCATTGGATAGTTCCGAGGCATCTGAAACCGTCGTGGAGCCGTGTTTGAGTCTCCTGGAAGCTTGTCGGATGCTATCTTGGGCCTCCTGGAGGCTACCACGGGGGCCTTCGGCGGAGCTCCGTGGGTGGCCATGCGGCACTGTACTGGGGGGAGACGCATGCGGGCTGCGCCCATTGGGACCTCCGACGGAGTTCCCAAGGAGGCCCCGGCGCGATGCATTGGGCGGGGGATCCGCACATGTGCCGTGCCGCTGGGGCCTTGGGTGGATCTGCCCATGGGGCCACGAAGCATTGGCATTGAGCGGCGGAACCGCATGTGGACCCTGCCACTGGGGCCGTCGTTGGAGCTCCCGATGGGGCCGCGAGGCGCTGTACTGGGCGGCGGGGCCGCATGTGGACCCTGCCACTGGGGCTTTCAGTGGAGCTCCCTGTGGGGCCACGACACTTGCGAGGGGTGGGCCACAATGGGTGGGGGGGTCGAGGGCAGAGGCAAGGGCGGGAGGAACGGGGGGAAGGAGTGGGGGGAGGAGGAGGAAGGCTTGCGGCGAACAAAGGAAGGACATGAGAAGGAAAAGGCCTTCTCAGAAGGCGGCGCAACTTCTCAGAAACCCTCGCGCCTTCTGAGACGCTTTCAGTGTCTTCGTGGAAGGCTTAGAAAACTTCTCAGAAGGCCAGGAGACTTCCGAACTTTTAGAGAAAGCTTGCCCCTTCTCACCTTCCCCCCCCGCGCTCGCAGCCAAAAAAAAGAGGACGCGGGGCGCTGTCTGTTCAAAATAGCGGCCCAGCACCACATGATGGTCGGACAACACGCTTGCAGCAGTTGCACCGATACAGGTCAGCCACGCGCAGGGGGTGGGGTGGGGGGAGGGGGGGCTTCTTAGAAGCACCCCTGCTTCTTTGACGGCGCGGGCCTTATCTATAGGTGTAAGGCCGGCGCCTTCTAAGAAGCAACCTCCTTCTAAGAAGCCCCCCCCTCCCCCCACCCCCTTGTGCGCGCCGCCAAACAGGGCGGGCCGTTCTGAAGTGTTGTTCTGTGTATTGGTGCCGGACACATCCGTCCCAGGCATGTGCGGCCGTTGCACGGGTGAAGAACGGGCCTCAGGTTCAGATTGGGGCTGCCGCTGGACATGTCCGCCCCGTGCAGTGCCAGAAGGTCCACGCTGTGCAGCCATTCCATGGGTGCAGGGCTGCTCCATGTTAGGGCAAGGCTGCGAATCTGCACAACGGTCAGATGGGTGGAGCGCGGATGCTTCTCAGACTGGAGCTCAGATTTCAGTTTCCTCGATCGTCGTGGTGGTGCGTGGTGGCTCCTCTTACACCCGAAAGTTTGATGTCGCTTCGTGGTCAGCATGGGGGGCATCGCCTGGATGGGCAGGCCCATGGGACGCTCGTCTTCGAGGGGGCGGCTCCCGCAACGACGGAGGGCTGCTCGAGGGGATCTGCGAGGAGGGGACTTGGGATAGGGAGGGTGTATTTCGGAGGAGGAAAAGGTACCTATACCTCTACCCTTTCCTCGTTTTCCCCCTTTTGGGCCTCCTGGGGGCCCTCGTCGCCACCGCTGGATTCGCCTCGAAATCCTGGTCAGAAGGCACCCCAGGAAAGGTCCGGGGAGTAGCGGTATCGTTACCTCTTGGTTTCCCCAGTACTGCAGCATCGTTCATGCAGCATGGGCCATGGGCTTATCATGGTCATCCTTTCACCTCCTTCCGCTGGCCCCCTCTCTCCCTCCCCCCCTCCTCCCTCCATGTCGCTTCCATCTCTTTTTCCCCCCTTCTCACAGTCGGTGCTGAAAGACCTTCCGAGCACCGTCCGAACCATGAGGGCGCACCTCGAGGAGGCATCCGTGCACTCGCAAAGCCCTTCTCCGACACCACCGAAGCCTTCGGGACCTTGCCTTCGAGTGTGCTCGGCCCTGCAGACTCATGTTGCTGTTCGTCTTAAGTCGAGCCTGTCCCTCTACAGGAGGAATCGTCAAAAACAGTCCACATATTGCATGGTGACGATTGTTTCACTCTTTCCGACTATGTTTGAGCTTTGTTTGACTTCCAGAATCCGCCTCTGGGAGGACGTGCTCGACCTGAGTGCTCGTCCTTCTCCCGCTCCCGGCTGCGCCTCCGCTTCCCGCCGGCCCGAGGAGGCGTGCCGCGTCGCGGAGCACGCCGCTCGGCTCCGCTTCGAGAGGCTGGCCGAGGAGATGCGCGAGCGCTCGAGGGCGGCCCAGCAGGAGACGGCCTGCAAAGCCGTACCCCTCCCCCGTCAGAAAGGGGGAAGCGTCGTGTGAGGGTGCGGGAAGCGGCGGCGAGCGAGGGGGGGGAAGTGGTAAGGAGAAGGCCTTCTGAGAGGGCGGCGGGACTTCTCAGTCAGAAGCCCTCGCGCCTTCTGAGAAGTTGTTGTTTGTCTTCAGAGAAGGCCTTCTCCTTCTCACTTCCCCCCCTCGCTCGCCGCCGAAACGGGGGAGGGGGAGGGGCGCGGGGGAGCGGGGAGTCCGCGGATGACTTATGCGCACCGTACCCCGCTGACGTCTCCCAAGGCGCATCGATCCTCGACTCGGGACCGCGTTGACGCCTCGCAAGGCGTCATGGATCCTCGACTCGGGAGTGGTACGGTGCATTTCTTGGTAGCCTTCAGGGCCGAACAACTATGCACCGTACCGCGTTGGAGCGGGGCTTGACTGGATTCTGAATGTGGTAAGGTGCTTGGGCGCCTTCCTCGTAGAATGGACAGAGGAGGAGGGACTGGGAAGGTTGGACGCGCCTCCCCTGCGCGCGGTGTCCACACCACATCAGCGGAACTGGCATGTGCCGACAATGCGCCAGCCTGCCTGAACTCGCCCCCCCCCCCCCCGGGCGCATGTCTTTGGCTGTTCATCTGAGCTGTTAGAGCTTCGATCGGGATCTGAGTTGCCCACTCGCTGTGATGGCGCCAGCCTCGCTGCAGAGCCCGCTCGATAGGCGGCCTCGAGCAGGCGACAAGACGGGTCTGGTGGGAGACTGCGTCTGGTCTCGACGACTGGAAGGCTCGTGCAGAGGTGAGCGGCTCATGGCGGCGGCCGAGCCTGGCTCGAAAGGAGAGGCGCTCGGGGATGCCATCAATCGTCTGAGGATGCCGGCAAGCTCGAAGATTCCTGAGAGTTGCATCCCAAAGTCGGCCAGTCTCCCAGGTGCCGAGCCCCTTGCATTGGGCCATCAGCACTGGGGACTGGCGAGTGGATGCTGATCCACCTCAGTTGAGGCATGCCAGTTCAGACAGGAGTGCTGGCCCCGACGTGACAGACGGAGGTCTAAGCCTCACCACGGAGCAGCACTTTGTTGCCACACTCCTCTCGTGGCCGCCTGAGTTCCTATTGCTCTCTGTGGTTTCCTGTAGCGTCCTCGTGGCTTCCCTTGGTTCCTCCCCCTTACCGGCCATGGCTTCCGCACTTCCCGCTGGCCCTTGGATTCCTATGGCGGTGGCCTGTTGGATTCCTACGGCGGTGTCTGCTTGGATTACTGTTGCGTCTCATGGCACCCTCTGGTTTTCCCATGACAGGCCCGTGTTGCCGTGCTTTGCGCTCGGATTCCTGTGGCGGCTTCCTCGTGAGATTTCTCACGTATCGTACTTGAGGGCTCGGCACACGAGGTTTCACATACGTAGGGATCCACGCGTGCCCCCGCCTTTTACAGGAGTCTACTGTTTGAGTTCTATGTGCTGGCGTCCTCTGGCGGTCTTGGTGCTCCTGAGCGCCCTCTCCTGCCGTCTTAGGGGGACTGTTGGTGCCATTTTGGTTGTCCTTGGCCTCGCCATGGGCTGTCTTGGGCTGCCTTCGGGCCTTCATGGGCAGTTTTGGAGCACCCTTGGGGCCGTCGTGGCCAGCATGGGCAGTCCTGTAGCCTTGCGGGCTCCTCCACAGCCCGCTCTGGGGCTTCGGGGTGTGCTAGAGGCCATCGTGTGCCGTCGACAGCAAGATACATACGGTGGGGGCGCTGGTTAAGGAATGTGCTCAGGGGCTTCAGACCCTGGAGATTTCTTATCTGATGAGGGCGGCGGCGGTATCCATGGCCAATCCACGATCGAAGTTCCACTGGCTCCGAGACCCTGGATTCTTTATCCATCTGTTCCTTATCCAATGCCCTCACCGAGTCCGTAGCCATTTTGGCTCAAGCGTTCGCAAGCCTGGCGCTCGGCCCGTCGTTCCCGCGATGGCTGCTGCGCGCGCGGCTAGAGGTGCTCTGGATCCCGCGTCGGCGGCCCTCCTCGTCGAGGCGGCCGTGCGCGGGGCGAAAGGGCTGCCGAGGCGCACGGTCGCGGCGGTGGCGAGGTCGGCAGTGTCGGCGGCGGCGTTCGCCGTCACGGCACCGCCCCCGCCCGCCGCGGCGGCTGGCGCCGAGGAGCAACAAGGTGAACGTCCTGGCGGTGGCGCGGACCCTGCGGCGCGGGTGGAGCGGCGGCGCCGCCGCCGCCAGCGTCGTGCGGCGCGGCGTGCAGCCGCCAAGATGGACACCGACACGGAGGAGGCGGAGGCCGCTGGGGCGGCTGCTGGTGCTGCGCCTGCGGGCCCTGGGCTCGCGCTGGTGGCTGTGGCGGCCGCCGAGGCCGCCGACGCCTCCGACGACCCGATCGACGACGACAGCTGGGCCGATGGCCTCGTGCGCGGCGTCGGCGGAGGGGTGCAGGGGGCGGTGGCGGCTGCTGGGCCGCAGGGCGACGAGCGCGCTGCCCTTGTCGCGACGCTCGCCGAGGTCCCCGAGGGGTGCGGAGAGCTCGAGGCCCTCCACGCGCAGCTCGTCGAGGCGGGCGTGGACCCGGAGGACCCGCAGGTGCTGAGCCTCGTGGAGCACGGCGACGTCGCGACGATCCGCCTGTTCGTAGCGGGGGCTCGCGCCTTGGCCGCGGGCGCCTCCGGACCTCCGCCGTCCGCCGCGCCGGCCGCGGGCGCCTCCGGTGCGGGGAGGGGCCGCAGGCAGGGGGCGCGTCCCTGAGCTCGGCGGCCCCGCGGCAGGTGTAAGTCCGCGGGCAGGCGCGTCGTTGCTAGAATTTGTCTGTGCATGATAAGCCCCAGGGTGATAGGATAAAAAAAATGCCCTCACCGAGGCAGACAGCGCAGTCAGCGAAGAGATACATGCGAGGGGCACGGTCATAGCTGGCTGCTCGTGTGCAACAACGATGGCCAGGCTCATGCTGATGGACCTCCTTGTCAAGAGCAGAGCCAATCTCCCCATCGGGAGGATCGTCAACGTGATTGACGACATCTCGGGCAATGGTATCGGATCCAGAGGTGTGCTAGTCAGCCAGGTGAACAGCTTCGCCCAGGGCGTCGTGGCGATGCTGAGGGACAAGCGGCTCCCGATCAACTGGGGCAAGACGAAGGTGCTGGCATCCTCAGTGGACACCCAGCGCGAGCTGATGAGACAGGAGGGGTGGCCGCTGGACAGGGACGCCTTTGCTCAAGGACACCGAGATCTCGGTGGCGACGCGACGGCTGGTGGCCACCGTATGGTGGCGACGCAGGTCAAGCGGGAGCTGGATGCACTCCGTCAGGCAGCGAGACTGACACGCATCTTCGGGCCTGGGCTGCGGCAAGCTCGGGTGATGCGAGCTGGGCCGACCGCCAAGGCGCTCTGGGGCTCGGCCATCTCCGGAGTTCCACCTGGGCGCATGAGGGCGCTGAGGGTGGCCGCGGCGAAGAGCGCGGGTCGCCTGCCGCCTGGAGCGGCCCTCAGCTTTGCACTGCAGTGTGCGCCCCGTGGCTGGCGGCAGGACCCGCTGGTGGTCGCAGTGGGAATGGCAGCGCAGGCATTCGTCAACGTGGTGTGGTCTGGGCAAGCCTCTGCTGCAGCCATCCAAGCGTGCATCCACGAAAGCCAGCAGGTGCTAAGCAAGCAGCGGCCTTGGAGCTCAGTCCGTCAGCCGATAGCGGCGCTCACGCTCACTCTGCAGAGGATAGGCTGGCAGCTCGCCGTCGACGGCGCCAAGCTGCTGGACGAGGACAAGAGGGAGTTGGAGGTGCTGCATTTCTCGCCCGCTTTCCTGGCGGAGTGGGCCAGAGAGGCCACGAGGAAAGCGGCCGCGCTGGAGGAGGCTCGTGATCGTCCTGGATCGCTCTGGCCATGGAAGCTGCCGCCACAGTGGAGGCCTGTCAACGAGCTGCTCGGCAAGAAGGAGTCGGAGACCTGGACTGGTCACCACAAAGGGTGCCTCCGCTGGCTCGTCTCGCTCTCACACTGGCCCCAGGACCGTCTTGCGAGGCACTCCTCGGACATCGACCCGATCTGCAAGCTATGCCAGGCTGCACGAGGAACGATGTTCCACAGGCACCACGTTTGCCCAGCTTGGGAACCTTGGCGGCGCGACAGGCTGCCGCCCGACCTGAAGCGCGCAGCTTGGGTAGTCCACGAGATGGGCCCGCCGTTCGATGAGCTGTTCTGCCAGGGCCTGTTCGTGGATCCCTCCCAGCTGTTGCGCCGCCCGTGCTGGCAGCCTCAATGGGAGCGGCTCTCGCATGGTTGGCATGAAGCAGTTGTGGTCGAAGACGGTGCCGTGGTTTTCACCGACGGCTCCTGTATCCTCGGTGGCTTTCCGCGCCTGCGCAGCGCTGGCTGGTCGGTCGTCGTTCTGTCCAAGGTGGGGGCGGTCCTAGCAGAGGCGTGGGGAGCTGTTCCCCCTAGTCTATGCCCATCGCAGACGGCACGTGCTGGAGAAGACTACGCAGCGGTGGTGGCGCTCACGGAGGTCATTGGCAACTACCAGCTGCTGATCGACTGCAAGGGCGCAGTGGACTCGGCGCTCAACCTTGGCAGAGCTCAGGGCCCAACCTCGACCCACGCCCATCTTTGGGCCAGAGTTGGGGGCGCCGCGGAAGGTGTGGAAGTCAAGCACATTCCTGCACATCGGTCAGAAGCAGCCGTGGCCAGAGGGGAGCTATCTGCTATCGAGCTCTTCGGCAACCGCCTGGCCGACAAGCGAGCGAAGGAAGGGGCCGCCCTCCACGCCCTTCCAGCCGACGATGTCCAGCTCCTGGAGGGCTGCTTAGCCGGGGCTCGCGACGCAGCCCGCTTCGCCGCAGAGATCGAGGTCTTCATCGCGGATTCTGGGATGCGAGACTGCTGGCCGACGGAAGCCCTGGACAACGTCAACCTCCAGCCGTGCCTCTACCCGTGGAACCTGTCGTGGGAGTACGAGGACTACGACTTGTTGGACGCCTCCACGGCGCAGCGTGGCAGAGGCTCGGCAGCTGTGTCAGCGGCGGCCTTCGCCGCGGCGGCAGCGACCAGCGCAGCGGCCACAGGCGCAGCGGCAGGAGCCGCGGGCGGCGCAGCTGGGCCTACTCGAAAGCGCCCAGCGGCTGCGCTGAGGGCCGCATCCGCCCCAGCCGCCCCCATCGCTGTGGGGCCAGGCGAGGGGGGCAGTCATCGTGCTGAGGCAGCGAGCGAGGTGTTTGCCAGAGAGGTTCGGCGCAGGGCGGAGGCCAGGTCGGCAGCAGAGTCATCTCAGCACACCCAGCTAGATGAGCAACGGCCGTCACCTGCCCCCACGGCTGGACCAGAGCCATGGGTAGTGCACGGCCACAACATTATGCAGACCAACGTGGTGAGCAAGCCGAGCGAGGCCATCCTGGTGCGCACGCGCTGCTTCATGTACTGCCACCAGCCGCGGTATGCGCACAGGGGCCTGGCCAAGCCGCGCGTCGGTGGCGATCACAGATCGAGCCAAGGGTCGCGTGCTCAGGCCAGGACTGACTTCGGCAGATTGCGATTGCCAGGCGAGGAGAAGCCGCCGATCGTGATGCTCAAGTCGCCGACGTTGGAGGAGATGCAGCGCTGGCGAAGGTCGCTCAAGGTGGATGACCTCGACTGGCCCAACCCCCAGGTGGGCGAGCTCCTGGCGGCGGCGCGGGCTGGCGGCCCAGGTGGCTCGCCAAGGCCTGCGGCTGCACAGCCTGCGGCGGGGCGTGCTGCTGGCGCGGCTGGGCCTGCGGGCGGTGAGGCGGCGGCTTCGGCGAGCGCCTCGGCAGCCGTGGGCGCGGCGGCGGTGCAGCCCGCGGTGCGCGCGGGCTTGCAGGAGCTCTCAGTGCCCGACCTGGAGGGCGTCCTCCGCGCGCACGGCTTCGCGTCGGCGGACGACGCCCGCGCCCGAGGGCGAGAGGCAGCCCAGGTGCGCGGGGAGCGCGACCGCGCGCGGGAGCGCGGCGAGGCAGCCCCGCGAGCGGCGAGGAGGCGGGGCCGACGCTGGTGAGCGCCCCCTCGGCAGTCCCGCGCCGTTTGCGCGGGCCTGCGGCCCGCTGAGAATTTGTGGCATGACCACGCGGGGGCTTGCGCCCGCTCGAGGAGTAAAAAAAAATGCCCTGTCCTCTCGTCATCGTCCCGGCGGCCTACTGTGAGGCTCGGTGGGCCGTCTCGGACGCTCACGGGGCCATCCCTATTAGTTCTTGTCGGGGGCTCTTGGCGCCCTCTCGGGTCCTCTTGGGGGCTCTCGGCCTGTCTCCCTTGTCGGGGCGTATTCAGGGAGTTGATGCGCGTTCCGGTGGCCATCTTCCCTTCTTCTTCTTCTTATTCTTCTTCTCCTTCTTCTTTTTCTTCGTCTTTTTTGTTTGATTATTATTGGTATTATCATTATTCGTATCATTACTATTTTATTGTTTCATTAGTAGTAGTATCACCGTTTTTATCATTATTATTTGTATTAGCGTTGCTATTATTATTGTTCATGTTCGGTTTGGTGCGCGTCCGTCCGCTTTGCATCGGTTGGGCTGCCTCGTCTCGCTTCGGTAATTAAGGCTGTGTCCAGCCTTCTCTCTGGTACGGGCCTGATGTGTCGCTAGCTCAGGTTGCTCTTGCTTCGGAGGCATGGTGCGTTGTCATGGCTGGTGTGCTTGCTGGCGAGGTCTTCATGCTCGCTGGCCTCAAAGCGTCTGACTCTCTGACCCGAAGCGGTTGGTCCGTGCAGGCGCCCAGGCTTGTTCGTTGCTCCCTTTGTCCCCGCTCTCTCCTTGTCGCCGCGCTCGCTTCTTCATTGTAGACACTGGTGGGCAGACTTTGGGGGGTCAAGCCTGCCTGCTTCTAGCCAACATCCAGGGCCTATGCGAAGTACCGTTCTCACGTCCTAGCCAAGAGCGTCTATGGACACATCTGGGTGCCGTGACGCCCACAGACGCTTTCAGGCTGGATGCGTCTGTGGACAGCGTGGCCGTTGCGTTCGGCGCGGTGCAAGGTCGGAGAAAGGGTAGATCCGTCTACGGTATGTTCCTTCTCTAGAGCAGGTCCAACATGGTACTCCAATGCAGGCTTCTGCCTGCTGGATGCCGTCGGCCTGCGCAGGAGGAGGAGGAGGAGGAGGAGGAGGAAAAGGAGGAGGAGGAGGAGGAGGAGGAGGAGGAGGAGGAGGAGGAGGAGGGGAGCAGGAGGTTGAGGAGGGGGAGGAGGAGGAGGAGGAGGACGAGGACGAGGAGGAGGAGGAGGCGAGGGCGCCGCTCTCGCGCGCGTGCTGCTCGCAGGCCTGCCTGTGGGCGGTTTGTCCCCAGAAGTCCACAGCAGTACGATGGCCCAGGCCGAGAGAGATGACAAGCAGGAAGAGGAAATGGAGAAGATGGAGGAGGAAGAGGACGGGGAGGAAATGGCTGGTGGCCGGGGAGAGGAAGCGGAGACGGGGGACGAGCAGGAGGAGTCCGAATATGAGAGAGCTCCGTGAGCCATTTCCTGTTTTTTTTTGGTCTGCCATCCCTGGCGGCGTGCCGCCAGGGAGGGGAGGGCAGCGCTCTTTGAAGTGCTAATGCCCGCATCCGCTCAAGCTGCTTTTTCTGCGCCATCGCAGTGCAGCGCTCTCGGGCGGAAATATGGCCAACGCTGCAGGTTTGTAATCGCACGTGCGGGCCTGTAGCGTTCGCAGCTGGATGTAAACATTATGTTCGTTCTGCACGGGGGGCGGGAGAGGGCAAGCATGACGGCACCATCAGCAGTGTCATTCATGTTTCTACGCCCACGTGTTTATCGGGGCGGAGGAGGAGGAGGAGGAGGAGGAGGAGGAGGACGTAGACGGCAGCAATCGCCGAAGTGCTCATGCCTGCATCCGTAAAGTGGGGCGGAAGAGGATGAGGTTGTGGAGGTAATTGCATGAGATAGCAAGACCCGAGTAGAGCAACACGAACCACGACCGCGACGACGCCGACAACGACGACGGTGACGAGGCGCGGATACGGTGCATGTAGTAGGGAGAGGTCCGAAGAGTCCAAACCCCAGTGGGGGTGGGCCGTCCGAGAGGACCGTTTTGTCACCCTGGCAGTGGATCATTGTCCTGCCAGGGGGAGGAGGAGTTTTTCTTCCCGCGACCACAACTCGGCGAGTGATTCGAGAATGGCGTTGCGTGCCTGGACGACCAGGCCTAAACAAATCTGCCAAGACAACCTGGCCACAGAGAACAACTGACCACCGCCGCCCCTTGCCACCCGCCATTCAGGTCGGGGACATAGGTTGGACGCCGCCCCAAAAAGTTCCTCCGAACGGCCAGAAACATGAGCAGCAGAGCGTTCACCCTGGAGCAGCAGCGCCGCGCGCGAGTCCCTCCGCCCTGCTCACTTCGACTCATGGTTATTTCTGACTGAAGGAGCAGTCTTGTCAACTTATCGGGGATCCTTGACAAGTTACTGGTGATCGTTTTTCTTTGCAACAGCTCCTTGCACATCCTGTGCTAATCACCGTGGCGAAACATGTTGCCCAATCGAGCACCTCTTCCGATGATCACAAGAAGCTGAATGCCACTCCCAAGCCTGACAGAGTTGAGGACATGCTTGCGGAGCTCAAAGCCCTGATGGGAGGCGTCAGCACGAAGGTCGATGCAAGTCTTGCCATCGCTTAGGAAGCTAAGACCGAAGCGGTATCCGCGAAGCAGGTTGCCTTCAGACGTCGTTGACATTCGCCACCCTAGAGAGCAACATCAACAAGACCAACGAAACTGTGGCCACTGTGCAGCAGGGGTCGAGCACATGCAACGTGCAAAGAGCACCCCCCGCAGAAACCAGAAGGAGCGCGACTCCGACGTCAAGGACAAGCAGGTTCTCGCGTTAGGCTTCCAAAAACACATAAAGCCGGACCTCGTCTTCGCCAAGATCGAGGCGATACGCGCCGAACTATTGGGCGACGACCACACCGCCGAGGTGGAAGCGGGCGGAAACCTTGCGAATACAGGGGGTCAACACATTCGAGGACGCATCTCATAAAACTGACTTCCACAATAAGGCAGAGCGGATCAGGGGGAACGAACACGTAAAACCCACACTCTTTCGAAACAGTTTCACGCTGGAAGAACGGGTTACCGACAAACTACTTGGTTACACAAAGTTCCACCTGATCCTGAACAACCACGTCAATAATGAGGAACATCAATATCGTCTGGCGAAGGAGCCTGGTGGAGGTTGAAGGCCGGAAAGTGGCATGGATCGACGAGGCTGGGGTCTGGCACGCTGCGGGGACAGCCAGGAAAGTTGAGCAGGATGTGAAGGCATCCGTGGACGCATGGAGGGAAAAGGTAGACCCCGATCCGGTGGCCGAGTCTGAGTGAAGGGATGGCCCTCCCTCCCGGGAACGCGTGGCCAATATGACCCTCAACTTGGAGTTCCACCCATCATCCAGAAGTCGTGTATATAGGTATTTGATAACTGTTTTCATTATTTGTCACCCTCTCTCCAAATGGAGCCCAGATGAAACGTCCCAGGAACGCTGAGACTTTTCAGAGTGCCCTTCAGGACGAATCCGATAATTTACTCTGCAATCCCCCTGTCAAGGAAGTCAGCTTTCAGGATCTACGTCGTCAAGGTCAGCGTCGCCACCACCTTCGACGACGACGCCGGCCTGCAGCACATGCAGCACAGCACAGCACAGCGCGCTCCACTACCGAATAGCACCGACCACCGCAACCGGCAGCAACACCACCGATCAGTAGCGACCGACGACCACGAGCAGCCAGAACCAGCAAACCTCGACCACAGCCAACCAACACAACCAACAACACTGACCACCAACCAGCACGACTAGCAACACTTTCCCAAACTAGTTGGCACCACCGACCAACACCGACCGCCAGCGCCAGCAGTGGCACCGACTAACACCAGCGAGTTCACACCGCCCAGCATAGACCAACAACGACAAGCAAACAACGACGCAACCCACTCCAGGCCAGTACCACCAGCAACACAAAACCGATCATTCGCAGACCCCACTCACCCAAGAACAAGACAGCCGACTCGCAGCAACAGGCCAACGCCAGCCATTCCAGACCAGCGTCGGCCACGACCAACCACGAGCACCAACGCTAACGACACCGAGCAGTGACGAGCACCTGCAGCACATGCGCACAACGATCATTCACACAAATGCCCGAGCACTTACGACAGACGACCGAGTCAGCGAACTCATCTCAGAGCCTGACAATGGCCATTGGGATTGCGCGCTCATCGACGAGACGTGGAGAACGAGTGCAATGGAACAGTGGGCCACCATGGGAGAGCATGCGTTTGCTGGATCCGGCAATGGCCAGGCGCGCCACGGAGTTGCTATTCTTATATACAAGTATACACAAGCGCTGGGGAAATCACATGCAGAGTTTGAAGCCCCCTCGCCAAAACTCGCCGCGATGCCGTTGAATCGAAGGCGGTTGAATTTGCACTTGGTGGCCGCGCATTTTCCGCGCGCCGGGCGCAGCGACCCGCGCATCCAGCGCGCGCGCGGCGCGATCCGCCAGATTCACAGAGATAACACACACAAGCACGACGTCATATTAAACTCACTGGCGACTTCAGCGCGCAAATTGGGGCGTCCCGCGCATCAATAGACTGCGACGGCGACGACGACCTCATCGCTTCGAGGTGCGTCGGCCGCATCGGATATGGCGTCGAAAACTCGAGGGGCGCGCGGTTGCGGCGCCGGGCTGTCCAGGAAGGGCCTGCACTTGCCAGCGCGTTCTTCCGACAACCTGCGCGCGGCAGATAGCGTGCATCAGCGGCGACGAGCAGGCGCAGCTCGAATATATGTTGCTCAACCGCAAGCTCTTCAAACACTGCGCGAACGCCGAGGCTAGCGACATTGCCGACCGAGGGCCCGACCGCACGGCTGTCATCATTGAGTCGAAGAGAAGATGCCAGAATCAATGGTAATTGGACGGCCGCGACGCGACGGCGACCAACGGCAGCGCAGACACGCGCCGCCCGACGCTTCCACCGGCAAGATTGCGAATGCGGGCGTCTACCGCGACCGCCGCAGACGACGTCTGAAACCAGGCGAACTACCAACCGACCCGCGATTCCTTGACGAGCGCACCCAGCAATGCCCCATCGACGCCGCCGCCGCTAGCAGCGCCGGGGCGCCGCGAGCAGACCGACGACCGGACAGAGGAGCAGAGCGCGCGCATTTTCATCGCGCGGGGCACCAGGCCCCAAACAACGACCACTGCACCCGCAAACAATTAAGCAAATCGATGCAGCAGGAGATCCGCGCGCAGAAGCGCCCCGCCGCCGTCCAGCTGGAAGAGCGCCGTCGTCGCGGCCAGCGGGGATTTTGCATTTCCGCAAGACTATCGGCCCACATGCACAACGCCATTGGTTGACGAGGTCCCCGGCAGACTTAGCCGCGACAGACTCCAACCAACGCTCGGCCCCCGACGAACTGCAGGCCGGGCTTAAGGCCAGGACGCTCGACCGCCGACCGCGCGTGCGTTTTCCACATCCTCCGCGAGCGCGCGCACGAATGGAACCTGGATTTGTGGGCGCCGGCGCTGGGCTTCCAGCTCGCGACGCAGTCGAGCATACTGGCGCGCGGGCGCCACTCGGAGCACAGGGCGCCCAACGAGGATGCATCTCACCTCTCCAACGACTGCGCCAGGGACAGACGGCCGCGGCCGAGACTGACGCCGGCAGCAGGCCCTGCAGTCTTCTCCGGGGAACAAAGCAGGGCGACCCGCTCATTTTCCCTGATTTCAGAGCTTTATTGCAGAGTATGCATGCACCACCTAGTCGCCGATTGGCAATAGAAGGGCACGGGGGCCCAGCTAGGATTCACAACCGCCGCCGCACTCACTGCCCTCTGCTTCGGCGACGACGTGCCCCTGACCAGCCAGGCGCCGCCGCGCCTCGCCGCGATGCTCGACGACGGCGCGCGCGCAGCGCGACCCAGCGGACTTGAGCTGCACCCTTCCGAAACCCAAATATTCGGCAAACAGACCAGACGGACTGGCAGGGCAAGTTCGCTCACCGCGCGCATTCAGGACAGGGGCGCCGATGCCCTTCCCCGCGATGGCAGCATCAAATACTTGGGTCAACTCATCAGCTTCCTCGACGCGATGGAGACATAAATCTACCGCCGCGCGATGGCAGCATGGGCAACGTTCACTTCGCGCAAACAGGAGTTGACAAGCAATCGCCACCCGCTGGCACACCGACTCCGGCTTCTCAGTTGGACATCGACACCCGCAGCATTATGCCGAGCAGAGACGCAGACGCTCACATAATCTCTCCGGCTACACCTGCGGCGAACACAAGGACGCATGCTCCGCGTGATCATCGGGGCACCAAGGCGACGCGCTGCCCGCAAAAAAGACCCCGACGAGCAGCGCCCAGGGCCGCGCGGGCGACCGCGCGACAACCCAAACACCTCATCAAGAAACCAGCAGCAGCGACGGCGCAGAGAGCAGCACGCCCCAACAAGACACGACAGACCGACAGCGAGAGCAACGACAAGAACAATGACGAGGACGCGATGGCGCCGTGGGTCGACTATATCCAGCGAGCCACGCGGCGCGCAGGGCAGCTCATGCAGCACCGCCAAATTGACAACTGGGAGATGATTCGCAGGCAGAGGTCGTCGCGCACGGCATCCACGGTATCCAACCACGAGCCTTCCAGATGGACGTGGCGAGCACTCCACTGGCAACCAGGAGAGAACTCACGCCAACATGGCGGGAGACGCCACGGCGGCCAGTGCAAGCGTTGGGCCGACGACCTCGTCAGTGTCCTGCAAGAACACCGACCCGACCTGCAACCGGCGCCCACGCCAACCGATGAGCAGAGCAAGCCACAAAACCTTACCTGGGTTCGCTCAGCTCAAGTGCTCGACACCCGAGCACAAATAAGTCAGCACTTCGCCGACACTCACAACCAGGACTTCCCCTTCGTCCTCTCCTCCTCCGTCATAACTTTTTGTGTTGCGCAGAGTCATAACGTTTTGTATGTCTCGCAATTCCTATGTTTGTCCGCATGTTTGCAGGAGGCCATGACCTCACCCACCTGGTCTTAACAGAACCGGGCAGCTGTCCGGTGTGGTGGTTCGTTGCTCACCCAGATAACGACCCCCCCCTAAAAGGTGCCGACCCAAACCCCGCCTCAGAGAGGTCGGGATCCTGGAACATCCTCGACGACCTGGCGGGTCACCAAGCTCGAGTAGACACGGTGCCCACGACCACCCCCGCAGGCCCCCCTGTCCAAGGGGGCATTGCGACCACATCGTGGGAACAGTGTGCCCCGAGTGCGGTGAATTGGCGCATGGCGGACAGGACCATACGTGCTAGTCGCCGCGCCCACCGCCCCCCGCGTAGGGTGATTTTTCCCCGTCGCGGCAAGAGTGACGAAACCCTGAGATCTTGGACTGCCTCCGCCCGCCATGCACGGCTGGGCGATGACAGCCCCGCGACCAAATGGCCCCGTCCATCCCGCCGCGGCGCAAGTCTGGAATGCTTGCGACTACCACTTTTCTCTCCCCCAGGGACGCACCCGGGGTGACGAACGGGTGGCTACCCGCTTGTTATCTTTGGAAGGTGATCCAGTGGCCCAGGTGCCTGGGGAGGAAATGGAGGAGGACGAGGACGAGGACGAGGACGAGGACGAGGACGAGGACGAGGACGAGGACGAGTTTGAGGAGGAGGAGGAGGAGGAGGAGGAG
>CAUYUJ010014569.1:15000-67817 GCA_963575745.1 Prorocentrum cordatum | reverse complement strand
GGAGGGGGAGAGGGGAGGACGAGTAGGAGAGAAAGGAGGAGGAGGAGGAGGAGGAGGAGGAGGAGGAGGAGGAGGAGGAGGAGGAGGAGGAGGAGGAGGAGGAGGAGGAGGAAGAGGACGAGGACGAGGAGGACGAGGAGGACGAAGAGGACGAGGACGACGGACCCTGTGTGAGATGCACTTCGGCCCACAGAGGACGGCCCGCGGAGGAGCCCCGGCGGACTGTTGCAGCCCCAGTGGCGCGGGGGGTCGCCGCGCCTGCACGAGGCGCCCGTGCGCTCGGAGTCCGAGGCAGTGCCGCGCTCCCCCGCCCGCGTTCTCCCCCGCCTGGGGGGTGGCCTTCTGCACCGGCAGTTGTCGCCCTCGCCAAAAAACGGCATACGCATCTGTTCTCGGAGTTCTTTCGAGGGGGAACAAGAAACAACATGTCGAGCCCTCGGCCAGAAGCAGCCCCCAGGAAGTCCCCAGAGGTCCCTAAGAGGCCCCAGGAGGCCCCCGACAGGCTCAGGAGGCCGCCAAGAGGCCCCGAAGAACCCCCAAAAGGCTCCAGGCTAAGACGTCCTCGCGTGGATGTTCTGTTCTGCGCGCCATAGAGCGCGCTATGGAGGCGACCAAAAGCCTCCGTGGGTTCTTCTTGACCTCTTTGAGGAAGATGAAGAAGAATAAATATAAGCACAGTAGTAATCATACTGTTGATATTAATAGTAAACATATTAATACTACCAATATGAGTAATACACATACGAATAGTATTCCGGATGCTAGTAATATGATAGTAATAATACCAATCCGATTCATACTAATCATAAGAAGAAATAGACTCATACTATTATAACTAATTCCACGAATACTAATTATAGAAGTATTCGTAATATCATTAATACTAACAACAATAAGGATAGCAATACCAATACTAATAACAATAATAATAATGATGATAATGTTACGAATGGTATTAATTATACGAATGAGGATGATGCTAATACGAATGCGAAAACTAATACGAATACTAATACTAGTAGTAATACTACGACTACGAATGATAGTTATAGTACTAGTATTACTACTAATACTATTACTAATACTACTACTAATAATAATATTATTGATAATAATAATAATAGTAGTAACAATAATACTACGAGTAATATTAATAACAACAAACATTTCAATTATACTAACACTAACAATACTACAACTAATAGTACTAGTAATAATAACACTTATGATAACAATGGTAAGAAACATATTAAGCAGAACTGCGTTATCATCTCGGAGGCTCGCGCGTATTTCTTCAATCAGAGCTGGAGCCCCCTGGCGGCGCCTTCTGGCGCCGATCCAAGAACACCGCGCGAACTTCAGAGAAAGAAGAGAGGTGGGAACGATACGAATGGCTATGGTTGTCCTGGGCTGGTCCGCCCTACTCGTGAGCGGCAGCTTCGTGGACGCCCTGTCGCGCAGCGGATGCGCCTGCGACCCGACCGTGCCCCATGGCAGAAAGGGCAAGGTGGAACGCAATATGCAGGAGGCAAAAGGTGCGATGAAGAAGAACATCCGGCACGGAGCCTACGGTGGCCTGGACGACATGAAAAGCCTTGCCTGGGAGACGGCTTCCGCTCTGAATCACTTCCTGGGTCAGTGCGTCTACAGCCCGAATGGTACGCCTGCCGCAGTGCTCGGCCAAAATGGCGACAACGCGCGTGCGCAGCACGGCTAAGGCCGTTTTGTCCCGAAGAGGATTATTTGGCAAAAGAAGAGATGGCAAAAGAAGAGGAGTTGCGCAGGTCGCTCGACCGGATCCGGCAGGCGATGAGTCGCGAGGGTTCCTCGCGGGCCTCAATCCCGAACCGGAGGACCTGAAAGCGGCCGGGGGCCTGGCGCCGGGGGAGGAATCCGACGATGGGCCCTCGCACTCGGCGAGGGGGGACGCCCCAGCGGCGGCAGCGGTCGAAACCGAAGACGACATGGACGATGCCGCCGCGAACCCTGAGGCCGCCGCACAGGGGAGTCCGGGGAGCGGACTGCCCTCGGGCCTCCCCCCAGGGCTGGCGCGGTGCGCGAATGCCCCCGGCTGGGCCCTGACCGAGCAGGGGCAACCCGTCCAGAGTCTGTGCGACGCCTGGGCCCGGGTGGCGCCGGGGGGACGGCGCCCCGCGGGGAAGTGGTCGATACGTGCGACCTGTGAGAAAGCGCGCAGGGACTTGGCGCTGCGCCGAACATCGGGTCCGGTGGGCTGAGATGATCACTCCCAGAGATGTGCTCCGACCTCCTGCCGACCGCATGCTCGTGTTAAGAGAAGAAGCGGGGGCGCGCGCCGACGCTCGCCGCGGTGGAAGTGCCCGCGACGATGGGGCGAGTGGGCGGGCCCGAGCTGGTCGTTTCTCGACCCGCACGCGAAGTGGCGTCGGCGCATCGCAGGGAGGCGGGGTCCGCCACGCTGGACCGCAAGACTCAAGACAGAGAGTTGAAGTCGGAAGAAATCGATGAGGAGTGGGACTCGTGGCTGCGGTATATGTATGCGACAGTGCTGGAGCTGGGCGCGCCCGAACAGGTGCTGCGAAGGGTGGATCGTCGACGAATCCTCGGCAGCGGCCTAACATCAAAAGACAAGAACGCGGCGCCACGCGGCACCGGGGCCCCACCGCGGGCGAAAGCAAAAGCCCGGCTGCGCGCCCGGGGCCAACGTGGCCCCGACGCGAAGTCGGGGGCGGCCAAGACCGACGCCCCCGCTGTGCGACGGTCCGGATTCTACGCATTCCTGCAGCAGTCCGCGAATCTCGGATGGCTTTCCCAGTTGTCGATCGGAGACATCTCGAGGGGCCGCGCCGGGGCCGGGGGGCGCCGCGCGCGCGGCAGCCGAGGGGCGGCCTGCAAGAGTACGCGGGCTGCCTGGCGCCCCGCGAGCATGGCTCCACACTTTTCGCAAGGCCCTGGTCGAAGAAATGGGCTGGAAGCAGCTGCAGCTGGACGCGGCGTTCTTCTGTCGCGACCAGGGCAACCGTCCTACTGGCGCGTTGATCGCCCACGTGGGCGACTGCGCGATAGCGCGCGACGGCAGCGCGATAATTCGGGGCAAGGAGGCAAAGCTCAAGGACAGGCTCCCGTTTGGGTCCTGGACAGCGGTGTCAGGACAGGCCAGCTGCGACCTCTACGCCGGCCGTCGGGCCAAGGTGAACGGGGACTGCGTTGAGGTCAGCATGCCGGAGTTGATTGACAGACGCTTGGAGGAGGTCAACTGCGGGCGGGCGGAGAAGGCGGTGGCGCCGCTCGCCCCGCGTGGCAAACCCGAGATTCAGTCGGCGGTGGGCCCCCTACACTGGCTGGCCGGACAGTGCCCGATAGACGGGGCTTCCGAGTCGAACCTCTTCCAGGAGCTGCAGAAGGAGCCAAACCATAGCTGCAAAATGCATCGGGGACGTCGACGCCAGCCGCGACACTTGCCTGATAATCGCGCCTATCAAGGGCCGCCTGGAGGCGGGCTGCTGGTGCGACCCCCCCCCCGCGGCAACGCTGGCGAACTCCTTGCAAAAGACGGGGGCCTCAAGAGGTTGATCGTCGCGAGGTTCGGGCGCAGACAGGAGCGGCCGCGGCAGCTGTCGACCTGGATTGCACGGGGCAGGAATAGCTGCCCATATCCATCCTGGACTGGCGCAGCCGGGCGAGCGGCGAGCCACCGCGCGGTTGCGTCGACGTTCTCCGCCGAGACGGCGGCGTGCCTCGCGGGCCACGGCAAGGCCCGCTACACGCGGGCGCTCCCGTGCGAGGCCCTGCCAGAATGGAGCGACGCGCCAGTGGTGGAGTGCGGCGAGGCGCAGATGCCGCTCGCGCCGTTCACCGACTTTCGGAGCCTGTGCGTTCGCGCGAAGATCGAAGGCAACATCCCCGACGATCGGCGCGACGCCGCGTGGCTCGCCGCCCTGAGGTCCCGCGCATCATGCGGCCCGCAAAGAGGTGAAATCAAAGGGGAATCAAAGTGGGGTTGAGGTTGTTACCTAGCCGGCGGGGGATATCAGACGTGTTAACCAATGGGGGTTTGGGCGACATGGAACGGGGGCCCACGGAAGCAAGTCGAACGCCTGCGCGTGAGATCAGCGCCCAGACCATCGAGCGAGGCAAGGCGACCGGCGACGGGAAGCAGCGAGGTTGTCGCCCTACCTCGCTCTCTCCCACCCCCGTGACTGCGTGCGCCGCGCAGCCGCTGAAGCCCAAGCGAGCGCCTGCGCGCGCGAGCCGCGCGCTGCCTGCCCCCTCTCCACGGCTGGTCGAGACGACGCGAGGACGTCGCCCACGTCGGGCGGCCGCGCAGGGCGTCGGGGCCGCAGCCGGGCACCGCCTCGCGCGCAGCGCGGCGCGGTCAAGGAAGTCAGACGGCGGTCGCCATGCCCCGCTGCCCACGGCCAAGCAGACGCCGCGGGGTGGCGCCCCGGCCCCGAAGGGGCGCAAGGGGCGCAAGGAGGGCAAGAGCGCGGGGCGCGAGCCTCAGCTCGGCCCGGGGCCGCGGCCCGCGCGTCGGGCGCGCCGGGGGCGCGGCGGCGACGGCGTTGCGGGGGGGGGCGTGGCGGGCGAGGAGCAAGTCCTGGAAGCGGGCGATCAGTGGCTCGCGTTCGACAGCGAGGAAGTCCAGGGGCTGAGTGGCGGCTGCTGGCCCCTCTAGCTCGGGAACTTCTTCCGCGCGGCGTGCCCGGGCCAACTTGCGCGACCGTCGCCGCGCGCCTTGGGCGACGTGGCCGAGCACTGGCGCGACGCGCGCGGTGGAGCCTCGCGGTTGCTCTGCAGGGGGAGTTCCCAGCGGCGACGGCCTACTGGATGCTCGTTCTGCGCCGTCGGGCTGCCTGCCGTTCCGATCGCGCTGAGAACCCGGGGGCGGGGCAGGCTCGCCAGGCGAGGGCGAGGGCGCGGGCGCAGGCGCCCGACGCGCATCGCCGCCGCGCCGCGCCAAGCAGCGAGGAGGAGTCGGCTCGAGCGTGGCAGCGCAGACATGGAAGAAGAAGAGGCTGCCCCGGCACGGTGCGCGGCACCAGTCCGTCGCGGGTCGGCTTTTGCCGCGGCCGCAGCAGGCGGGGGAGGCCCAGGGCCGAGCGACTCCGCCGCGGGCCGCGAGAGGCAAGGGCATGCGGGGCGCGAGAGGCAAGGGCCCAAGGGCGCGGGCAAGCGGAGTGGACCGCTCAGCGAGAGACCCAAGAAGGCACGCAGGGGCGGCGCCTCCACGGCCGAAGCGGGCCGATTTGCCCCGGGAGGCATTCCCTCGGAGCTGCCGGGGCACAATGTGTGCCGCTTGCGCTTTCAGGGGGGCCACCGGGGCAATCTGCGCCCCCGTTTCCCCGCCGATGGCACCCCGAAGGACGGGCGCCGAAGTGGCCCGCGCGGGGGGCGCCGCCAGCGGCAGCCGCCCGGCAGTGCGAGTGGCGGGGTGGCGTCTCCAGATCAGGCGCGAGCGGAGCGCTCGACGTCGCGCGCGCTGCTTTGCATCGGCGCCATTCCCCCGCGGAGGGCGCGGCGGGGCGGAGCCCCCGCGCCCCCGCGTAAGATCTCTTTCTTCCCGTGGAGGACAGGTCGAGGCGCAGATCCCGCAGGCGGCCGAGTCGCAGTCCGTCGCCCTCCCGTCGAAGACTTTCGGGGCGAAGATCCCGCAGAGAGCCCGTCCACGGTTCGGGCCAGCCTCCAGTGGAGGGGTGTTCTCGCGCCTCCGGTGGAGGGCTCTTCAGGGCGAAGATCTTGTATGATCCCACATGCGGATCACATCTGCCTCCGGTGGAGGTTTGCGCCTTTTTGCGCGCGCCGGCCCGCCGTGCGGGCGGGCGAAGTACAGGAATGACGGGGAGGGAAATCAGTGGGGTAGCAGCGTTGAGGATCACTGCTGCCACATCCACCTACCTCCCTTCCCGACGCCGCTTTCTGTTGTAAGCCTTCCTGAAGTTAGGGCGGAGGGAGAGCTTGGCCTCTTTTCGACTTGCCCGCAGGAGGGCGCGACCGCTCTTGGTGATAAATTTCATCACATTGATAACAGGCGTGTTGCTGCAAAGTTCCTTGCAATATAGGCGCGAACTGGCCCGTGACCCCCCCCCGTTTGATCGACGCGCTTTGGGTGGCCCCAAAACCATGCCTGTTACATCGCGGTGGCTATGGCCTCACAGAAAGAATTCCTCCGTTGGGCCACAGCATGTCGCCTGGGAGGTCTCCGCATCCGCGGGAGAAGCCCCCGCAATCTGAACGTGAACGGGAGTGAAACACGCGGTCGGAACTATTTTAGTTGTCTTTGGTTGTCTGGAGAGGCACGATGTCTTCATCGTTGTGATTGGTATGAGGGTCCGAATTTGTCCACTGGGTCATGCCTGGCGTTCCGCCCGAAAGGACTCCGCAAACTTGGCGAGACCGTGCCGCGAAGCGCCCCTGGTCGACCCCCGTGGATGCCCCAATAATGCCATGCACGCCGCACCGCGGAGCCCCGTAGCGGGCGCTTCGCAGCGTGGCGCCCGGAAAACATTTGTTCGTAATTGCTCAGGTGCAGTATTTGCTTCGTTGGTCAAGGGCGCCGGAACAGGAGTGCTGGGCGTGAGTCAGGTTGAGCACTCGCGAGTCTGAGAGTAAAATGATCTGAGCATCGGCGAGTCTGAGGACGATGTGAACGTGAGTGGCGTGTGAACCCGCGCGAAACAGCGTTTCAGTTAGATCGAGAGGAGGTGGGAGAATGAGAGCCCGGAGGCATGGCATTGACCACAGGAAACCCACACTCAGAACATAGTGGAGACCCATGCCAAGAAATGCCCTGCTTGCCTCCACGGAACCCTGGGTTTCTTGGGTTTTGGGGGTTTTGCAATGGAAAGCGCGACGTTCCCACGCCAGAAACCAATGGACGCCCTGGGGTCTCAGGGCTGGTTTTTTTGAGGAAGGTTTCTTGTGGTCGAGCCTCTACTGTATTGAGGGAAGCGCTGGGGCAATTCGCGTGTTGGACTGGTGGCGGCCTATCGGGGGCGTCCCAAGAGCCTCCCAGCCCACTGGGGGTCGTGTGTGGGCAGGCTGGGGGCCATTTGGAGGCATGCTGGAGGCCATATGTGGGAATCGGCGGCGAGCGAGGGGGGGTGAAGTCAGCAGGGGCGGGCCTTCTCAGCGAGCTCGGAAGTCCCCCGGCCCTCGAGAAGTGGTCGAAGCCTTCCCCGAAGACACAGGGAACTTCTCAAAAGACGCGAGGGTTTCTGAGAAGCCCCGCCACCTCCCGAGAAGTCCTGATGCTTCTCATTTCCCCCCTCGCTCGCCGCCGAAAGAAGCCATGGCTACAGTGTGCCGACTTGAAGGTCAACTTGCGGCATGTTGGGCCATCTTGGCCCAAAAGGGTCCCACGGATGCCCCCGAGAGGCCCGTAGTTATCAAACACGTTTGGTGTTTCAGGGATCGTGTTTTTCGTCGCTGATCAGGGCCCCCCTCCCCGTCTGAGCCCGACAGATCGCCGCTTGGAGCCCTCTTGAGGCGCTCTTGGGGCGCTCTGGGGCGCTCTTTGGGCCTTTTCGAAGCCCTTCTGAGCTTCTCTTGGGGCTCTCGTGGGCGATCCTGGAGCCATCTAGAGGCCTCGGAAGCCGATGGGGAATGAGAGGCGAGAGGGCAAACACCACTGAACCCCCTTTGGGTCTCTGAAAACCGGATTGGGCGCTTCAGGGGTATACTTGGGAGGTTCCGAGGCCATTTGGAGCCGACATTGGGCAGTCTTGGACCTTGCTGGAAGCATGTTCGAAACCATCTTGGACTGCCGTGTGCCGTCTTGAAGGTCATCCTGGTTGGACTCTATGAGGAGCCGCAGTAAAAGCAGATTTGTCCATGCTGACCCATGGGAGGGGGCAAGGGGGAGGGGGTCAAGTTCCCAACGGCTACGCCAAGCAGTCTTGCTCACTCCGTCCCGCCTTCACCGCATACTGCGCGTGCCACCCGAGACTCAGCATGGGCTGAGGTCGCCATCGGATTGACATGAATCAGGAGGGGGAAAACACACAGACACAGACACAACGAATCGTCGATCCCGAGGACAATATAGGAAAATATGGGAAGTAGGAGGGAAGACGAAAATCAAGAAAATATGGAAACATAGGGAATCCTGGAATGCATGTCTTTCTATTTGTGTGTCCCAGGACCCCTTTAACACTGGGAATCCAAATAGTTTCCGGGGGAGGGAAGCTCGCGAGGTGGGCCACACGTGCAAGGTGCGCCACGCGCACCGGGTGCCCCAGAGCCGGGTGCGTCCGACGCGCCTCGTGCTCACGTGCGCCGAGTGTGCCACATACAGTCGGGGCGCTGAAGAAGGAACCCTTTTCGTTTGGGAGGGGTTCATTGCTCCTTAGTTGTTTCACACTTTGCCTTCGGTTTTTCTCAGGCTTTGATGGGAAATCGAAGTTTAACTTATGGACAACAGGGACCTCGTTCCTTATGTAATTAGGCTTCCTTAGGGCAATGCGCCGACTGTACTCCAGCCGCGCCACGTGCGCGACGCGCGACGATTTTCGCCAGGTGCGCCAGAGCACCTGATACCGCCCATCGGGCCATATGTCGGAACTTGAACACAGGAAAAAATGAATGGAAACGGAACCGCGCTAAACAAGCTCCGCCCAGAGAGTTGGTGGGACTCAGTGGGACTCGTATAGTGATCAGGACTGGTGCGTGTGAGCTCGAGATCACGCCACGAAGGAAAGCCAGTGTTTGCGCCACTGTGCCGGCCGCGCCTTGATTGACATGTCCCACAAGGGGTCCATGGCCATCAGCCGGATATCCTTATGCTCCATGACAAGGGGACAGCCATTGTAAGGCAATCTTGCTTCTACTCCACTCCTTCTCGTCCTCCTCTGCCTGCTCGTCGTCGTCGTCGCCGTGGTCGCCGTCCCCTCCTTCCTCCTTTGCCTCCTCATCCGCCTCCGCCTCTCCTCTTCCTCCGCCTCTTCCTCCTCGTGCGCAGGTTTTGCCGCCGCAGCCGCCGCCCTCGCCTGGCTGCGCCCTGGCCGAGGCGACGGCGTCAGTGGAGCCGCCGCCAGCGCTGCGGTCACCGCTCGAGGCCGCTTCAGGCGAAGACGTGCCGCTGGGTGCCCTGTCGCAGGCCCAGGGGGGGCTGAGGCCAGGAGACGGACGACGACTTCGATACACAGGCGCCAATCTTGGCCAGGCCCATCCCGCGGCCCAAGATCGGGGTGTACGCCGTCTTGGCTGTGCCGGGAATACGAAATACACCGGTCCGGG
Source organism: Prorocentrum cordatum (assembly GCA_963575745.1). Lineage (NCBI taxonomy): Eukaryota > Dinophyceae > Prorocentrales > Prorocentraceae > Prorocentrum > Prorocentrum cordatum. Next base: position 58,604 of record CAUYUJ010014569.1, on the reverse strand, counting down.
GCCCACGATCGGCTTGGCCAAGGTTGGTGTCGGTGTATAGTTGTGGCCCTCCTGAGGAGGCGGGGAGCTGGAGGCGGGGGGCCGTCTCCAGCTCGCCGGAAACGCGGGTCAGCCTGGATACGGATCCGCCAGAGCTCAGGGCGTGGCAGGTTCTTGCGCTGGACTGGCTGGGACTTGGGTGCCGCTACAGGCCAAAACGTTTCGCTTCCTGCGCTCTTTGGGCCTTCTTGGGCCGTCCTTGGGGCTTTTGGGGCCCTCTTGGGGCCGTCTTGGGGGCCTCATGGGCCTCCGTTGGGAATATCTTGGGCCGTCTTGGGCCTTGGGCCATCTTGAGGCCCTCTTGGAGTCCCCAGAGGCCCAAGAGGCCGCATTTGTTGATTTGTCATAGGTTTTTGTAGGTTTGGGGCCCCAGAAGGAGGGGCGATCATTTTAGTCCGTTCCTGTAGCGCGGCTCCCAGAGGGGGTTAGGGGGGAGACATAATAATGTAACACAATGCAATATGTGGCAATTATGCAATCATTGGATACATTGGATACGTTGCATTAAGGCGTTCGCTGAAAAAACGCTGCCGCTCAGCACCTCCGGACGTGGATTCCTCTCGGTTCGCGGGGTGCACGTCCGGAGCACGTACAGTCACGTCGTCGCGGGGCCTCTTGGGCGGCCTCTTGGGGGCTTCTTTGGGCCTCTTGGGGGCTTCTTTGGGGCCTTTCCCCCCTCCTTCCTTTTCATACACCCTCCCCATCTTCCCTTCCAGCGTTGGCTCTAATCATGGGCGCCGCAGTGACCAACTTCCACCTGGCTGGCGCTGCGCCGCAGTTCGCCCAGAGGGGGGAAAATAACATTTCACTCCGGTCGCTGTGTGGCCTTTGGGGGGGTTGGGAGGCCTTTTGGAGGTTTCTGGGGGACTTTTTGGGGGCCTCTTAGGGCCTCTTGGGCGCGTTTTGGGCCGTCTTGGGGCGCTGTTGCGCCGCTTCGCCCCCTCGCAGGCTGTCTTGGGGGCTTCTCGCGGCCGCATTGGAGCCCTCTTGGGGTCCTCTTGGGCCGTCTTCGCGGCCTCTTGGACCGTTTTGGGGGCCTCTTTGGGCAATTTTGGGGCCCTCTTTGGCCGTCTTGGGGCCCTCTTGGGGGCTTTTTGGGTTGTTTTCGGGCGATTCTGGAAGCTGCTTGGGCCGTCGTGGATTTTTGAGAGTCGAAAAAAACGATAACGCTAAGATATTGCAGAAACAAGGGGAAAATCAAGGATTCCGGCCTCTGGAGGCGCAGTTGTGGGCGCTCTTGGGGCTCTCTTGGGCCGTCCTTGGGGCGTTGGGGGCCCTGTGGGAGCCGTCTTGGGGGCCTCATGTGCCCCCGTTGGGGATATCTTGGGCCGTCTTGGGCCGTCTTGGGGCCATCTTGGGCCATTTTGAGGCCCCTCTTGGAGCCCCAAGAGGCCCAAGGGGCCGAATTTGTTGATTTTTCATGTGTTTTTGTAAGTTTTTAGGGCCCCAGAAGGGGGGGTCACTTTGGTCCGGCGGTGTGGCGCAGCTCCCAGGGGGGGGTTAGGGGGGGAGACATGATAACGTATTACCATACAATATGTTGCAATTATGGAATCTTTGGAGACATTGGATACGTTGCATTAGGGTGCTCGCCGGAAAACGCTGCCGCTCAGCACGTCACCTCCGGACGTGGATTCCTTTCGCTTCGCGGGGTGCACGTCCGGACCACGTACAGTCCAGTCGTTGTGGGGACTCCCAGGGGCCTCTGGGCGGCCTCTTGGAGGTTTCTTGGAGTCGTCATTTGATGACTGGAAGCGCCTCCGGCGTGGACCGTTGGTTCTCTGGTTCTCTCGGGCATCGGCGGCCCACGAGCGACGGCAACGACAATGACGACGAGCGACGAAAGATGACGCACGAGTGCGACGATGATGACGACGATGACGCCGACGGACAACGACGACGACGAAGGGCCCCCCTTCGATGACGCCGACGACGACGACGAGCGACGAACGATGACGCACGACTGCGACGACGATCACAACGACGGCGACGACGAACGACGAACGACGAACGACGATGACGACGACGATGACGACGTTGAACAATGATCGACGACGGCGCGTCGGACGACGACGACGACGCCGACGGACGACGGACGACGGACGACGACGACGTCGAACGATGACGACTGGCACGTCGGACGCGACGACAGACGACGACGACTACGAACGATAACCGATAAACGACGACGGACGAACGACGACGGACGAACGGGGGCCGTCTTTGGGGTCGTCTTCGGAGGCGACGTTCGACCCTCCTCCCGCCAGAACGATGACGACGAAGAAGAAGAAGAAGAAGATCGGGAGGGAATGGGCGCTGTTGGGAATCAGGATGACGACAACGCGGAGGACGAGGAGGGCGATGAGGGAGCCGAAGATCCAGGAGGCTACCGCATTAATTTGCATTGTTGTGCACTGCTTGACGTTGCATTCGATTCTTTTGTCGTTGAATTATTGACGGCTTCTCTCATCCGGCCTACAGTACTGGCTCAAGGCGTCATTCGGGGCTTGCCTTTGCAACCATGGGCCCACGGGCTTGGGACGACCCCCTCGAATGCTGCAAAGCGCGTGCGAACCTCCACGTGCTTCGCAATCGCGATTGCCGGTGCGGCCCGGAGTGGCTGAAGCTCCGGGGCGACCGCCTCCGAGGGGAAAAGCGGTTGCTGGTCGAGGCCGCCGACGCCGCTGCGAAGGCCGCCCGCCAGAGCCCCGACGAGGCAGGCCAGGCCGCGATGGCGGCGGCCGCCGCGGCTGCTTCAGACGCCGCGCGTCCGGCACAGGCGCGCGGGCCGGGGGCCGCAGCAGCGCCTGCCGCGGCTGCCCCTGCCGCCGCGGCTGCTTCAGACGCCGCGCTGCCGGCAGAGGCGCGCGGGCCGGGGGCCGCAGCAGCGCCTGCCGCGGCTGCCCCTGCTCCTTCTGGAGCATCCGCGGCAGTCGCTGCGGAGGAAGAGGCGGGGGAGCTTCTGGACTCGCGGCCGCAGGCTGCGGACGCGGCACCCTCGGCCAGGGCCAGCTCCGCGAGCTCTTCGAGCTCTGCGGACCCCTCCGACTCGGACGCTGAGGAGGGGGAGAAGGCGGAAAAGGAGGAAGGGGAGGTGGCGCCTTTCACGCCTCCGACCCCTTCTCTCGAAGCGCAGAAGCCCGCAGCGACAGCCGGCGCCTCCGCGCAGACGGAGGCGGGGCCGCAGCTTGCCAGGGAGGCGGCCTTGGAGGCGGCCTTGCGCACGGCGGCGGGGCTCCAGCTGCGGACCGCGGCGGAGCTGCGCCAGCTCCAAGCCCAGCGCCAAGCTCCGGGGGCCGCAACGCGACGCGTCGTCTTAGGAACGCGATTGCGGGGGGGGGTCCTTCAAGCAGCTGCCACGCCGCGCGTGTCCGATCCCACTGCAGCCCTGACTCCCCGCGGTCGATCCACAGACGTGTCTCGACCGCGCTTCTGGGCGAGGTCCCCCGTAGTGTCCCGCGCGCATGTCCCCCTGCAAACGGACGCGGGCGATCTAGTTGACCTCGGAATTCCCGCCCCCCCGCTTGCGCTAAGGGCCACTGGGACTTCCGCTCTGGGACGACGCGTCGGGATTGCTGCGCCGGGCGAACGCCTCGATGACGAAGGCGTCTACAAGCGTCTGCTGGAGCGGAACGCGCGCGAGGCGGAGGCGCAGGAGAGCCGGGGCCGGGCGCGCCAGGACCGCCAGCGCGCGCTCGACCTGGCCCGGGAGCGAGGCGACTGCGACACTCTTTACAGATTGTGCGGGAAGGCGCTTCCCTTTCCCGCGAGGGTCGCAGTGGGCGCGCGTAGGCGTCTGCGCGGGGATGGGTGAGCTCCTTCTGCGCGGTGTCGACAGGGGGCGTTCGCGGTCGGTTCGCCAGGGGCGCGGCGCGCTCGCCGCGGCCGCGGCCGCGGCCCACGCGTCGAAGCTGGCCGCGGCCCAGACGAAGGCGCAGATCACGGCAAAAGCCGCCGGGCGGGCCAGCCAGGCCTGCGAGCGCTTCGCCGAACACATTCCTGGGGGCAGAAGTGGTGGGCCACGCGTCCTCGGTCAGGGCTGCGGCAGTGGCCCAGACAGATCTGTCTCCGCCGATGGCGCCGAATGCGCCCCCCCCCCCCCTTCCCCAACTGAATGTGTCTCGGCGGGTGCGCCGCGCATCCAGGCCGAGCGCTGGCGCGGCAGAGCGAAGTCGGCGGGGGGCCGCGCCGAGCACGCCGAGAAGACGCTCGCGCTTGCTCTCTCGGTCGTCGGCAATGCCGCTGCCGGCGCCCGCAATAGCGCCACTTCGAGTGCCGCGGCGCCAAGCGCCCCGCGGGGCTGAGACTACCAGGCCACGCAGGTGTGGCTCGAGGGTGTGCGGGGGCAGAAGGTGGCGCCCGACGAGAGGCAGAGGCGCCTCCTGGAAGTGGTGATCAACCGATGTGTCCAGGAGGCAGCGGAGGAACGCGCGGCTCAGCCGCGGTCGCATGGGAGCGATCCTCTGCGCGCGCTGGCGCTGGGGCTTCCTGGCAGCGGGAAGAGCGAGGTCACCAGTGGCTGAGCGAGGACGGCGCGGGCTTCTTCACGAAAGTCCTCGGATGGCCCCACGGTGCACAGTTCCAGAAACTGGCTCCAATGAATAGTATGGCATCCCAAATTGGGGGCACCACAGTGCACAAGTTCGGGCGTCTGGACATTCATCTGCGCACGGGGAGACAGCGCGGCGGAAGGAAGGATGAAGAGCTGCACGAAAACATGCTTTACACCGCGCTGCAGCACATGCGCTGGGTCATCATAGACGAGATCGAGAACGTCTCCGTAGAGGCGCTGGCTGCGCTGCAGAAGCAGGTGGCAGACTCCTGTCGGACCCGCGGGAATCCGTGGTCGCGGTCTGCGGCGCCGTCGCATGAGAAGCATTTGTTCGGGGGCCTGAACCTCCTCCTCATCGGAGATCTGCGGCAAATCCCGCCTGTCCGAGCAATCTCCATCGCGGACAATCCGTTCGTGAAGCACAGGGCGAATCATCAGCGCATTCTGGACATGTTCTGGACCAGCGACGAGTCGTTCTCGCTGACGCACAAGTTCAACCTAACGGCGAGCCATCGATGCCAGGATGAGCGGGGGGCATAGCAGAGCACGGACGGAGCCGCGGGGAGGGGTCGCTGAGGGGGCAGGGGGAGAGTGCATCGGAGTGCAGAGGCGACGACGTCGCCGATCGATCCGAGCGACCGTCGCTTCGGATCGGAAGCCGCGATGGACGACAGTCTCGGGGGGTGGCGGGGAAGAGGGGGCGGAGGAGAGAGGCGGCCCAGGTGGTGGAAGAGCTTCCTGACGGAGGCCAGGGACGGGCGCTTGTCCTGGGACATGTACAACTTCGTCCACGGCTACCCAACGTCCGTTCCAGGTTGTTGGGAGGGATGGGGGGGGCTCGAGGGATATGGGGGGCGGTGCAGGGGGCGCGAGTCGAATCTTCAGCGATGCCGATGTCGTGTCGTCGAGTGCGATCGATTTCCGAAGTCGTCCGTTCTCGAGAGGCGACGGGGGGCCCCAAGATGGAGGCGAGGTTGTCGAGAGAACTGGGAATGGATTTGTTGCGAGCCGAAGCGAGCAGTCCCACCGATTCGGTTGACGATTGGGGCGAGGGCGGCGGCGCGTCGGCAGCGGCGCAGCCCCCCGCCGCGTTTCTGAGCCCCAGTGCAGGTTCCTGGTACTGCGACGAGGATCGGCGACCAACGAAGGCCATGAAAGCGGGGAAAAGTCGCGTCGGGCCCAGGGTGGTAGAGGCTTTTGCCGAGCCGCCAGTCGGAGAGGGCAGCGAGGCGACGACAGGCTTGAACCGCTAATGTGGCCGTCGTTGGTCGGGGAGGAGACGGGGCCCCCGCGGAGCGCCGGCGTGCGGTTCGGCCCGGTGCGCCGCGTTGTGGAAGACAGAGTGGGCGACGACGTTATCCGCGGGCACTCGCGTGGCCGAGTTCCTCGCCGAGGAGTGCGCCCAGCGCAGCAGAGAGCGGCGGCGGAGGCGGCGCGTGGCGGAGGGCGACGACGGGATGATGGCGGAGATAGGTGATCGGTTCGCCGATGCTCTGTACATCCACCCGTTCAATGTGCCGAAGAGCCGAATCCTGACCATGCGCGCTGCCAATGCGGCGGCCCGCGCTGGCAAGCAGTTGCTCTGGGTCGTTGCCAAGGACGCCCCGAGCACGCGCGACGACGAGGTGCGGCCCGTGGAGGGGCTGACGCGGGCTCGGGAGCGGCGGCTGCTGTACCCCGAGATGAAGACCGCCGGTATGCCTGGATTGCTGCCGCTGTACGTGGGGATGCCGATGCAATTCACGGACACGATGAACTTCGAGTTCGGCGCGTGCAAGCGGGCGACGGGCGTCGTGGATGGGTGGGCTTTGAGCGAGGCCGACGCGAGGATGGTGCGCGAAGTCCATGCGGATGCAGAGGTCGTCCTGAGGGAGGTGCCCGTGGCTATACACGTGAAGTTGCACGGTCAAGGGAAGGTGTTCTCGGCCGGCCTGCCTCCGGGTGTTTTCCCGTTGAGACCGCGGGCGATGTGTTGGGGCAGGAGCGCCGGGAATGGCGCGGCGGTTAAGCGCGCGGGGTTCACAGTGGCTCCTCCTTTCGCATCGACGGCGCACGCAGTGACGGGAGCGACTCCCCCGACCGCCGTCGTTGACCTCCTGGGCGTGGCGAGGGCGCCGCGAGTAAACGACGTGCCGCGGAGCTACGTGGCCATTAGCCGAGTTCGCACAGCGGATGACATTCTCATCGTGCAGGCCTTCCCCCCCGCGCTGTTCCGCATGGGGCACCAGCGCGGCCCGTGGTTGCTGAGTTCGATCGTCGACGGATCGGTGACGGTCGAAGATGCAGAGGCGAAGTGGGCGGAGAAGACAGCGCCGACGAGGAAGCGTCTCCTGGAGCTCGCGCTTCCGCGCGCGGCGTGCCGAGAGAGCAAGGCGCCGGAGAGGTTCCGGTTGCCAGAGCGCAGCGCGTTGCCCCCGCTGGAGCATGCGAAGGCCGCTCGGAAGCTCGGCGCCTGGCGAAGGTGCACCCGCTGCCCCCGGCGGGCCCGAGCCCAGCCCTGCGCCGAAGGTGCCGCGGACGTGCAGAGGCCAGCCCCTCTGCCCAGCGAGCTCCGTTGCTTTGAATGCGGCAAAGCCGGGCGCGTCTCGGAGTACGACAAGCATATGTTGGAGCAGTTGCGCTCAGATGACGCCCTCGAGAGAGCGGTATGCCTGGCGCGTCGCCCCGCGCAGCTGCACCGGTCACCGTCGAAGATAGGTGCGTCGTGCACGTGCTACCAGTGCGGGAGCCTGAAGGGCATGGGGCACTTTGACCTGGGCCGGCTGAATATGCATGGAGGGCCCGAGTGCGTTGTGTGCAAGGAGTGATTCGACCTGCGCGTGCGTCCCCCTTGCGGGGAGTGCGGGGCTTGACCAGAACGCAATCTGAATCATAGTCAGAAAAATTACCAGTGCGAGGCCTGTAGATTCCCGAATTGCGACGTCTGCAAGCCCCGCGACCGCGGAGCACGAACTACCTTGCAGCCAACATGCCGTCGTGGACGTGCTCGGCGTGCCCGCGGATCTCCCATTGCGAGGTCTGTGGCGCCCAGTCACCGGACGCGGCCAGAACTGGGCGGCGCTATCAGTGTGAGGCTTGTAGATTCCCGAATTGCGACGTCTGCAAGGTAGCCCCGCGACCGCGGAGCACGAAGTACCTTGCAGCCAACATGCCGTCGTGGACGTGCTCGGCGTGCCCACGGATCTCCCATTGCGAGGTCTGTGGCGCCCAGTCGCCAGACGCGCCCGGAACTAGTCGGCGCTCGGCGAATTGGGATGGGCCGAGGTACACGTGCGACGCGTGCCTGTACCCGCCACGCAGCGTGTGCAACAGCACGCTGCGGCCCCGTCACCACCATTACACAGCGCACGTCGTGCCCGCATGGAAATGCGCCGGTTGTGCGCAAACGCGCCGGCATGGCAAGAAGGGCGTCTAAGGAAAAATGCGTGGCTGGCGCTGCGCCGCAGTTCGCCCAGGAGAAAAAGCAGTAAACTCCAGTCGTTGGGCCTTTGGGGCGCTTCTGTGGGGCATCCTGGGGGCTTCTTGGGGACTTCCTGGAGGCCTCTTGGGGACTTCCTGGGGTCCCTTGGGGGCCTCTTTGGGGCCGCTTGGGGCCTCTTTGGGGGCGTCTTGGGGCGTCTTGGGGGCGTCTTGGGCCGTCTTGGGGCGCTTTTGCGCTGTATCGCATCTTGGAAGAGCGTCCTGGGGGGCTCTTGGGGCTCTTTTGGGGTCCTTTGGGCCGTCGCATAGGCCTCTTGGACCGTCTTGGGGGCCTCTTTGGGCCGTCTTGGGGCCCTCTTGGGGGCTTTTGGGCCGTCTTGGGGCCCTCTTGGGGGCTTTTGAGGCCATCTTGGGGCAATTTTGGAGGCTGCTTGGGCCGTCATTGGCTTCTGAGAGCTGAGAAAGGCGAGAACGCTAAAATCTTAACAGAACTATACGAAAATCAATGACTTTGGCTTCTGGAGGCGCTATTGGGGGTCCTCTGGGGGCCCTCCTGGGGCGTCTTGGAAGCTTTTTGGGCCCTCCTGGGGCTATCTCGGGCCGTCTTGGGGCCATTTTGGTGCTCTCTTGGACCGCCTTGAAGCCAGCTTGAGCCGTCTTGACGCCCCTTGTGGGTGTCGAGGAGGGTCCAGAGTCCCAAATCAATGATTTCCATAGGTTTTGGTAGGGTTTCACCAAGTACGCGGAAACGGGTCGGAAACGGGTCGGCACCCCGGCGGCGGCCCTGGGGGGGGTTTAAGGTGGGTTGCTTTGCAATGTATAAGAATGCAATGTTTTGCACTTGGCCTTCCTTGACGCATCGTGGCTGGGCCCTGGCGCCACGCACCCGCCCTGTCGGACTGCCGAGACGCTTCGCTGCAGTCCGGACGTGGATTCATTGGCTTACGCCGCGCCGCCGACCCCTTGGGGCGGCAGCAAGAGTGAAAGACAGAATTTGCGGAACGCGCGCGATCGCTCGGCAATCTTGGGGTTTCGGCTTGTCCTACGTTGAGTGTGGGGTTCAAGGTGGGTAGGGGATTGTTTCGAAGTTCTTCGTGGTCTTATGTGAGTTTCGTGGGGCCTTCACGGGGCCTGTTCCAGGTTTCTTTTTCCACCTCTTGGATAGGCTCGGGGATAGTTGTGACCCAGCCGGGGTTGCGTCCGGCCAGAAGTTTGCGAGAGTGGACCCAGCTGTGTCGACGAGGAGCTTCCTGAAGGCCCAGAGGGGGCGGAAAGCGCCCAAGAACTAGGAGTCTTATGCCTCGAGTCTCGATCCACCCCGCGCTCCTTCCTTTGCGAAGGGGTGGCGCTTGCCAGGGAGGTCGATCCTCATCCTAGACTTTCGGCGGTGGTCCCCGGCACCGAAGACGGTTCCTGGAGGCCGAATTCGAGGGGGTGCCTCGGGTGGTCGAGAAACCGCGAAAATCTACGAGACATCGGCGGCGACGACGAAAAACTTTGTTTTTCCATATTCCTCCTCCTCTTCCCCCTCCTCGCCCTTCTCTTCTTGTTTTTCTTCTTCTCGATTGAGGGGGATGTCCGCGGCGCTTAATGAATTATATATATATATATATATATATATATATATGCTTGCCCCCCCCTCCAGCGACCCCCCAGGGCCTATGATCTTCATCCTCCTCCACGTTTGCAGAGCCAGGCCGCCTATTGGCGGCGAGACTCTGGGTTTCTGATTGAACGTTGCCTGATAAACCCACTTTTTTTAATTATCCTTCCATTTGTTCATTATCTTCCTTCGCCAATTCGGGGGGGCCCCGCTGATGTATATTATGGCCATGGCGCTGGCCAGGTGCCACGCAGACTGCGCGAACGAGGCGCGCGGCCGCGCGGCTGCCGTCCCAGCAGTGCGCGCGGCTTCCGAGATGGACTTTTTCAGGGGAGAGGTCAGAGGGATTTGAAGAATATGTCCATTTCATTTCCGCACCTTGGTCGGAAGCGCAATCCTGCTTCGTCAGAGCCCTCTGGGGGTCGGAGAGACGCGGGCCCCCTGCGTCTTCGACGACGGGGACCTGGCTGACCAGAGGCCCCGCGTGCTGAAGGCATTCTTCGACCCAACCCAGGTCGAGTCGAATGTATACGTCCGGTGGGGTGCGGCTAAATTCAAAAAGGAACCAAGCGAGGTGTGGCGGCGACAACGAGTGCGATGCCGCTGCGGAGCCGACGCCGGCTGATTGGGCCTTCGCCGCGACTTCAAGGGACAAGGAGGCCCGCGCTGCGTCCTACCTCGTCGAGATGGTCAAGCCCGCGTTCCCAAAGAACCTCTCCCTGAGCAACATTGGCGCCATGCTCAAAGGTTGCAACATCCTGCTCAACGCGATGCAGAACGTTTACTTCCGCCCAGCGGGCGCGATCGCGGTCGTGGAGAAGCTGCCTCTCAAGGGCGGCTACATCACGCCTGAGGCGGGCACGTGCCCCCATAACTTCTTGCGGAACAACGTGCGGCGCAACCAGGAGGACTTCGACAACCTCTTGGCGTTCGAGAAGCGCGACATGTTGAAGCTCATGGGGGAGACCAAAGCGCAGTATAACCAGGGCGGGGCCGAGCCCGCCGAGGAGCCCGCCGCAGTTTCGCCGCGGCCCGCTGCGCCGCCCAGTCCCGATGGGGAAGAGCTCGGCTTGGGCTCAATGTTCCAGGAGGAGGAGGACGTATTTGGCTTCGGCGGCGGCATGGGCGCCGCGCCAGAGGCGGTGCCAGCCACCCCCCGACGAAGCCAGTGAAGGCGGAGCCAGGCGCGTGGAAGCGTAAGTTGAGCGGCGGCGGCGGAGTCATCAATCTGCGCTCTCCGCCACCGAAGAAGGTCAGCGCGGGCGCCAAGAAGTCTCGGGAGCAAGAGAAGGCCAAGCTTGACGGCTTGATCTCGCAGTCCTCGGATGGCGAGGCAAGCGGCGCCGCGTCGAGCTCGTGAGCTTGTGAGGGGGGGCATCGGTAGGGGCATGCTATCATGCGCATTCGCATTATTAACATTCCAATGCTTGTGAGGTGATCTGCATCTAGCCGCGGAAATGCTTGCTCGCGCAACTTGTTCTCAGTCCAGCGATCGTCTTATCGCCCCATTGTTTTGGCTTCCACATATGTCAAGAGGCCCGCCGACCATGTCCGCAGCGATTTCGGCTCGAGAGGTTCGCGGTTCAGCTGCCGAACGCATCGCGCGGCCCGCGCGAGCGGCGAGCTGGTTGCGATGGGCAAGGCGTTGCCTGCTGCCAAGAGGGGCAAGGCCCGCGCTGCCGCGCAGTCTCAGGTTACCGCCAGGAGGCCAGCGGCGGCGCCCTCCGTCTTGAAGGAGCCAGCGGCTGCCGACCAGCTCGGCGCGCCCAAGAACGTGCCGTGCGTGCGCCACGGGGCCCCGACCAAGAAGACTCGCCATGCGCAGGCCGCGTGGGCGAGGTCCCTCAAGGATTTCGTGAGCGTGCCCGCGAAGACCATCATCGACAAGCTGACGCGCGACAAGATCCTCCCTGATTGGAGGGGGGTCGCGTGCCCCTTGTTGCGGGGAAGGCGCTCTTGGCCCTCTGAAGCACTACGCTGATTCGAATGGAGGGTGGGCCTACCGCTGCAACAGCAAGGAATTGAAGCGCCGCGTGCTCCCGCACGCTTTCCACCCCATCTTCAAGTGCGGTGCGGGGCAGTCGCGCGTGAGCTTGGCAGATCAACCTTCTGTGCTCTTCTGCTCAATTGCGAAATGCTCGCAGACTTCCGCGCGTTTTCTCTTGCAGAAGAACCATAAGTTCACGGAGAGCATCTACGAGTCCTTGCACGCGGTGCGCGCCAAGAGCGTGGTCCAGCACGAGAAGGACATCAAGTCCGGCGCCGGCTCGCCCTGGGCGGACGTAGAAGCCGACGAAGTGGACATCGCCAAAGGAGAAGACCCCAACACAGACGCCGCGACTGACAAGCCTGTCATCTGGGAGCAATGGGGCGGCATGGTTCAGCGCGGCGACCAGAAATCCCTCGTCGCGTTCAAGCTGGACCCAGCGAAGACAAAGAGGCGGGCGCCAGGCCCAGGCCCGATCCGCAAGCGCGATTGGAAGCCCCTGGCCTACAAATGGGCCCACAAGCGCAACATCAGACTGCACGCGGACGGGGCCAGGAGTTATAAGTTGAAGCTCGAAGGGGTCAAGCATGATTGGGTTGTCCACACCAAGAAGCGCGTCATGGTCAAGGGTAAGTGGATGACCAAGCCTAAGTTCACCTAGATCACCCACCACGATGTTCCAGATGACAGCAAGCCCAACAAGACCAAGCGCGTTTGGGTGAAAGCTGGCACCCAGATCATCGACCGCATCTGGGGCGAGCTGCGGAAACACTTAGGGACTGAGAAGACAGTGAACACCAAGATGCTGACCAACAAGATCCGCTCCTACCAGTGGTTGCACTTGCACAAGGGGCGGGGATTTGTGGCTGGCAACAGGGAAGATGCTGGAGGAGGCCTTCCTCAAGGAGCACTGCCAGTGAGCGGCGAGCGCTGTGGCCCCCGAAGAGTAGCGCCTGCCACGCAGCGTTTCCTTGCTCCGAGGCCCATGCGCGGCGTTTCGTTGATTCCCAGATGAGATAACTTAAGAGACCTGTCAGACACGGCGTTTTCTTCGTCCGAGGCCGCGCAACGCTGCGCATGACATTGTTTTGTTGTTTTCTGGTCTTGGGATCGACGAAGCGCTGTGCATGGCAGTTTTTTGTGTGTGTGTGTGTGTGTTTTCCCCCTCTTCTTCTTCGTTTCCCCCCCTCCTGTTTTCGGGCGCCGACAAACAGGAGGGGGGTGCGGTGGGGCGGCGCCGCGGCGAGCATTCCAGCTCCAGAAACCAGAGAAACCAGAAAAAAAAACATGTCACACACAGTGTTTCGTTGATTCCCAGACCAGAAAATCAAACAAAACATATGTCATACACAGTGTTTTCTTGCTCGGGGGCCACGAAACGCTGTGTATGTGAGTTGTTGTTTGTTTGTTTTTTTGTTGGTTTTCATGCGCGGACAAACGGGGGGGGGGGGCGGGGGGGCGAGGCCGCGGCGAGCATTTCAGCTCCAGAAACTAGAAAGACTAGAAACATTATAATACACAGTGTTTCGTTGATTCCCAGACCAGACAAACCAGACAAACTTGTAATACATAACGTTTCGTGGCCTCGGCCGGAACCGATATGTTTGCGCGCACGGTGCCCGTGACGGATGGGCCGAGCGGATGAGTTCGTCAGCCCGGATGACAGGCCAAAGGTGAGTTGTGAAAAAAACGAAGGGCTCCAACGAAGCGATTCCGTGGATTCGTGCTTTGGGCGCTCTGAAGGGTCGCTGGGGGGGGGGGGGGGGGGGGGGGGCATGTATATATATATATATATATATATATATATATGTGTGTGTGTGTGTGTGCATGTATAGTGGCCTTCGGCCCATCCCGCCACCGTGCCGCGGTTGTCGGCCTGGGGCCCTCGGTGCCTGGGCTGCGGGTGAGAAGCTGCATGCCTCAAGTAGTACTTGGGGTTTCTTTGGGGGGCCTCTTGGGGGGCCTCTTGGGGCCCTCTTCGGGCCTCTTGAGGGGCCTGTTGGGGGCCCCATGGGCCCTGTTGTTGAGCGCCTCGTGGGCCCCCCTTGGGCCGTTTTGGGGAGGAGGGCTCGGATGGTTGATTCAGGCTCCTCCTCTTGGGCCCCTCGTTGGGCCGTTTTGGGGCGCTCTTGGGCCGTTTTGGGAGCCTCTTGGGCCGTGTTGGCGCCCTCGCGGGCCGTTTCGAGCGCCTCTTGGGAACCTGTCGGGCCGTTTCGGGGCAGTCTCGGGGGGCTCCGGGGCCGTCTTGAACGCTGTGAAGGCCGACAAAAACGTGCGTGACAAAAATGTAGGGCCCCCCATCGGAATTCGACGATTTTGGCCTCTTGGGTTCCTCTTGGGGATGCTCTTGGAGGCTTCCTGGGCTGCCTGGGGGCTTCTGGGGCCGTCTTGGGGCCATCCTGGGCGTCGGGGCCCTGTTGGGCCGTCTTGGGGGCCTTGGGCGGCCCCCCAGAAGCTGTCGTGGACCTCCATAAGGAACATGGGAAGGGCCGGACCCCCTGGTGAGCTCTGGCCGGACGGCCCCCCCTCCAAATCGACCAGACTGGGCTCCGATGGGGAGGGGGAAGCATCTCGCGCGCCGATGATCCCCAAGGGGTCGCGCACTCCCTGGGGGGCTTTTTAGCCTCCAGGCCAAACCTTCAAGCTTTCGACGGTGCGCGCGTGGGCTCTCCCGCTAGCAACTATAACCCTGAGTTTGTTTCGGCCGCGGCAAGTCGTTGGAATTGCGTATGTGGAGAGCTTCATCCCGCAGCCCGTTTCAGGTGCTCTAAGTCAGGACGCGGTGGTGTTCGACCTCGAGTGCCTCGCCAGCCCTGGGGACATCGTGCACTTCCCGTTCGGGGACAGTGGGCTGGTGGACCTCCTCGTGGTCAATGGGGGCAGCGCGGTAAGACCTGCAGCGACCTCAAGGGCGGAAACAACAGCGGCTACGGCAACGGCTGGGGCCCCAAGCGCAGCAAGGGAGGAGTCGGCGCCATTCTCACGCCCGAGATGGTCAAGACCTGGGCGGCCTTCGACAACGCGACGTGGGAGGCGGCCGAGCCCCTTCTCAGTCAGGGATCTCGCAGCAAAGTGGAACATGCTCGTCGCGCTGCTGCTGCTGGACTGGCTGAAGGGCAGCGCTGCAGCGAGTGGGCGTAGTGGCTCGGCAGCTGGGTGGCGCGCGCGCTCGGTTTCTGCGCGATCAGGACGACTCTCGCAAGGCTTTGGAGAATATGCACAAGTCGCAGGCGGACATCGCGGCGGTCGAGGGTGAGTTCGCGGAGGCAAAGTGCGAGGCCGCGGCGCTGTGCGGAGTCCAGGGCGGCATCGGCCCCGACGCGATCAAGGACGAGCTCAAGACGCTCTACACCGACGGGGTCTCTGGCGCCGACCTCCTGCAGCAGCTCGCGGCCATGGTCAACGAGCTTGCCGAGGAGGCCAAGCAGCCCGAGGTCCCAGTGGCTGGCTGCTGCAGAGCAGCCCCAGCCCGCGGAGGTCGCTCCTGTACCCGGCGAAACAGGAGGGGGAACACCCGAGCAGCAGCGGGGCGCAGCAGGCGCAGAGGCGGCCTCGTTCGACGCGTTCAAGGCCGAAGATGATCCCAGTGGCGTTTTCAATGGCTGCGGCGACGAAGATGAGCGCAAGCGAGAGCGCGAGGCCCTCGACGTCTTTCGGGCTGCCAAGAAGCCGAGGGCCGCAGGAGGGCAGTCGCGGCTCCAAGCGTCGGTGAACGGCCCTCGCCATCAACGCCAATGCACGCAGCAGGGTCGAGGGCGCGGTTGACTACGGCGCCGCGCACGGCAGCGACCTCGTAGGGGTGCAAGAGACACGCCTCTCGGCCGACAGGTGCGACGAGGTTGCGGACAAGCTGGCTCGCCCAGGATAGCATGCTCTTGCAGTTCTTGGCGTCGACGTCTCCTTTGGCCGCGCTGGCGGCGGAGGGTTGCCGCGGCTGGTGCCGCGGTCGAGCGGCCCGGGCGCCTTCGAGACCGGGCATGATCGTGTTCTTGTACCTGGGCGCGCGGCTGTCGCGCGCGCGGCTGGGCCCCTCCCTGGCGGGCCAGCTCCGTTCGACGTGTATCTCAATGTGAGCCGGGCCCTCTCCGAGTTCAACCTGGGCGCCCTCGACGAGATCGCGGGGGGCTTCAGCGCGGGGCCGCGCGAGCTGGCCTGCGCGGGCTTCCTGGGCAGCGCGGCTGGGAAGGTGGTCTCACCGTCAGGCCGTCGGGGCACATCATTGATTACTTTGTGGCCTCCCGTATTCATCGGAGAGGCGCCGGACGAGGTGCTGCGCGGCCAGGGCCTGTCTCCTCGCGTTCCTGCGCGCCTGCGCTTCAACGCCAGCTCCGCGGCTGCGAAGATGCAGATCATGAGCTCCGTCGCGCAGATCGGGCGCGCCGCGGCGAGGGCCGCGGCGACGCGTGGGCCCCGGCGCGCGGGGGCATTGCGGAGGCCACCGCGCTCGACGGTAAGTAGAAATTCTTCTTCTACAATGCCGAGTGGAACATCCTCGACGCGGTCGGGCTCAAGCACGACTACGACCAGCCTCTAGGCCCCTGCTGACCACTGCAACGGTGATCAAGCCTGCGCCGCCGAAGCTCCCAAGGCTCGCGCCTGGGGCATCTCGGCTGAAGAGCGTCGACGTTGCGCTGAAGGACGCTGGCCAAATCGACTGCCCCATGCCGCGGATCCGAGCCTTGGGCGCGCTGGAAAATCCACGTGACACACGGCCAGCTATTTTCCGCGATGCGCGGCAGGAGACGCATCGGGCTAACGTCACTTTGCGAGGATTCGCGCAGTCTGCGGAGTTCATGGACATCGACAAACTGCAGGCGGTCGGCTACGTGGCGGGGGCCACGGCCGAGAGGGTTGCCGAGCGCGATGCCGACGACAGCAGGGGCGGCTTCGACGAGTGGGTCATCGAGAACCACCTTGAAGGCACGGGGGCCCTTCGCGCCCTGACCATACCTCCCCAGGGCTGGAAGCAGCGGCCAGCGAGCTTTGAGCAGGGGCCAACGACGCTCCCATAGACCGCAAGAGCCCCAGTGGAGGAGCGGTCAGGCTATTGGGAAGTGGGGGCCCCCGAGCCGCCGGGCGACAACCTGAGCGAGGCCAACCTGCCCTGGCCCGGCGACCTCGGGGGCGAGGCGAGGAAGGTCATGGGGGTCCCCGAGCCGCCGGGCGACAACCTGAGCGAGGCCGACCTGCCCTGGCCCGCCTCGGCCTACGGCGGGCGAGGCCATGAAGGTCATGGCCTCGTTCAATAAGACCTCGGGCTCGCCGTTCGCTTCGCGAGCTCGGGCTGCTGGACGATGAGGGGCTCGAGGCGCTGATCGACCTCCTGATGGCCGTCGAGGAGCCCTGCGATCGGCCGTCCTTTATCATCAAGCTCGCCTTGGCCCCGCAGACCGATGGGGGCCTCCGCCTCATTGCTCTGATGGGGGCCATCGTCCGCGTTCACGGCAGGCTTCGCAGGCCGATTTCGAAGCAGCGGGGGCTAGACCACGACAGGCCACGCTGGCGGGCGGGCTCTGGGAAAAGTTTCGATAGAGCGGTCTGGCAGCAGCGAGCTCGGCCCGAGTGGGCGCAGATGCTGGCGGCCGCCCGTGACAGCCAGGACTGGGCGCCCGCTTCCGCCCCCCTGGGCCCCTGCAGCGCCTCCGAGCAAATTCTGTGCACAAGCACCTGGTGGGCGCTTGCAAGCGGCATGGGTTCCCGCTGTGGTTGGCAAAGTTGCAGGCGTCGCTCTACAGGGCCTCGAGCCGCGCTGCTCGGGCGAGATGGTTATCCTGGAGACGGTGCTGGCGGGGGGCGTCCGCGACAACCTTCATGAAGGTGATGCTGCTCGCGCCGCTCGACTCAATGGCGGCGCAAAACCAGGCGGTGGCGCCAGCAGTAGTCGCCGGCGACTTGGTCCTGCAGCGCTTAGGGAGGGGTCGATCCGAGCGGGTTGCCAAGGACCCCCATTGCGGCCAAAGCGGTCGCGCGCGCGGTCTCCAAGGTCACGCTCAAGATAGCCTCTGAGAAGTCGAGGGCGCTCGCCAGTAGCACGACGCTCAGGGACACGCTGCAGATTTTCCTGGGCAGAGCCACGGGCGCGGCCGGCATCGCGCAGGTCAGGAGCTCGAGCGTGGACCGCGCCGAGGGCGGCAACAGGACGAACGTCATGCGTTTGATGCGGGCCGCGCAGAAGAAGCTCAGGCTTCCGCGCAATCAAAGGCTCCTCGGGCTTCGGCGAGGTCGAGCAGCCGCTGCGAAGATTGCCTCGACAGGGCTAGCGCCAAGCCTCTTCTACGGGGTCAACTGCGCGGGGCTCAGCGACGCGGAGCCCCGGCACTCGCGCACTGTGGCCAGGCGCGCCATCGAGCCTAGGCCCCATGGCAAGTCGCTCACAGCCTGTCTTTTGGTTGGAGGCTCGGACACAGTCGACCCGATCGTTGCGGCCACGCTGGGCCGTGCATCAGCCTCGCCAGAGCGCCGTGGGAGAACTGGGCCCCTGCTGGAGGCCGCGTTCAACTGGGCGGTCGACGCCGCTGCGAAGTGGGAGAAAGTCAGGGGCCCGCTCGGTGCTGCGGTGCCCTCGCTGGGTCGGATCGGGCACGCGGCGGCAGGCATGCGCGAGCTGATCAGGCCCAACGGCGAGAAGCTCGACCTGCTAGTCCTTTCGCCCTTGTGCTTCAAGAGTGTCCTCATCATGGACGTCGGAACTTGGCAGCTGCAGCAGCTCGCCAACAGTGCGCGCGATGACCTCATCCAGGGAGTCCTCATTCTGCGCGAGGCGCTAGATCAACAACGGGAAAGGCAGCTTTTCCGAGGGCGGCAAGTGGAAGAACCTTTCCCGCGACGAACGGGCCTACTTGAGGTCGGTGGTGGGGCAACGGCGGTGGGCTAACGACAGGAGGTCCTACGCGCCCCCTAGGCTGGCGGCCACGCCGTGTTGCCAGCTGTACCCTGCCATCCCTGGCACGCTCTGGCACGGGCACATCGAGTGCCAGGAGAGCTGCCCGAGCCATGAACTTCCTGCGTGGATGGCGAAGCTCTCGGCTTTCCACAGCAGCATCACGATCAGGGCCCTGGTGGAGAGGCTCCTCCTTCCTGAGCCCCGCCAGTTCTGGAGACCGCCTGGCGACGACCTGCTGGCGCGCGCCCAGTGGATCAAGGACGACGACGACGGGGCGCCGTTCGCTGACGTCGAGCTGTTCCCCGACAGTGCCCTGTTTGGGGCACTCGATTGCCGCGTCTGGCAGTGCGGTGGCTCAGCTTCCGCCGGGGGGCGAACGGGGGGGCCCTGGCCCGGGCTCTGCGGTCAAGGCACTTGGGGCACCGCTTCCTGGGCCTTTGCAGTCGGTTGGCGGGGCCGAGCTGATGGGGCTTCCCATGCTGTTCGAGAACTTCTTGCCGCCGATCAACGCCTCGTTCGACGCGTCGCTGTCGCGAAGGGCTTGCTGGGGCGCGGTCGGGATGCTACTGCCGCTGCCGCTTCTGCACGGGGGGCGGCGCGGCGCGGGGCGCGGGCGGCGCTCGACGACTTCTGCGGAATCGGCGAGCAGGGCCTCGCCATCAAGAAGGTCAAGGGCAACGGCGCGATGAAGGACGCCACAGAGGGGGGTCACAAGGCGAGAGAGGAAGGCAACATGGAAGCGGACAGGCGCGCTAAGTTGGCGGCGAATGCGTTCTGCCCCCCGGCCCAGCGCCAGGGCTGCAAGGAAGATCGCGGCCCTCGCGCTCGATGGGGTCGCCCATCGGATCGGCCCAGCGGGCGGGGGGGCAGGCCAGCTTCGCCGGGATTTCGACGAAAGCTACAAGTGGCGCAAGCAGGGCCCGCCCCTTTCGCCCGCGCACCACGATGCGATCGAGATCGCGAACGGCGGAGTGCAGTGCGTCGAGTGCTTGCGCACGGCCTGGGGCGCCAACGGCATCAAGAAGCTCCGCGGCCACGCCTGCAACGAGAAGGCTTTCGCCCCTGGCGCCAGCGGGGCCGCGCGGAGGCGGCCTGCCTCAGCCACGCCTGCAGCGGGAGCGGTCGCCGCGACCTTGGCAGCGGCCAGCAGGCTGGAGGCCGAGGGCTCAGACGAAGATCCTGAGCAGGAGATGCGCACCCCAGGGGGTTCAGGCAAGGGGTCCTCGGTCAGATCCAGCGGCCGCGCCTCAGTGAGGGCGCGGCCGCTGGATCTGGCTCCCAGGGAGTGGCCGCCGAGCGCGACCTGATCTCGATCAGCGCCTACAGAGTGCACAGGCGGTGCCACTGCTACGCTCGCGAGGTCAAGGGGGAACACAGGATTTTCGGCGGCGAGCGCAAGACCGTGGACGGCCAAGCGCTCAGGGCCAGGATCAGGAAGGTCGAGCTGATTCGTGCCGGCCTGGGCCCGAAGTCGGGGCGACCACAGAGGCGCCTCACTTTCTCTTGATCGGCATCCTCGTGCGGTGCTGCAGGCCCTCCGTGCCACTTTGGCGAGGGCGCGGACGGGCGCGCCTTTGGGCGCCCGAGCGGCGGCCCAAGATGGGCTGCCCTGAGGCCAGTGGCGAACGGCGCGCGCCGCGCGCGCCGCGCGGGCGTCGGAGAAAAATAACCCAGTGACACGGTTCGCACGCGCCCCCCCGTCCACGGCGCACCCGCCACCCGGTTCGTGACCCAATCGGGAGCTCCACCGAAGGCCCCAGCGACAGGGTTCGCATGCGCTCCCCCGCCTATTTCGACGCGCCCCTCACGCGCTTCGTGGCCCCAAGGGAGCTCTGCCGAAGGTCCCAGTGGCAGGGTTCGCATGCCCCCCCCCCCCGCCCATGTTGGCACGCCCCTCACACACTTCGTGGCCCCATAGGGAGTTCCACCGAAAACCCAGTTGCAGGGTTCGCATGCGCCCCCCCGCCTATTTCGACGCACCCCTAACACGCTTCGTGGCCCCGGAGGGAACTCCACCGAAGGCCCCAGTGGCAGAGTTCGCATACGTCCCTCCGCCCATGTCGGCACGCCCCCCACGCGCTTCGTGGCCCCATGAGAGCTCCGCGGAAGGCCCTAGTGGCAGGGTTTGCGTGCGCACCCCGGCTCATTTCGGCGCACCCCTCACGTGCTTCGTGGCCCCAAGGGGAGCTCCACCGAATGCTCCAGTGGCAGGCTTCGCATACGTCCCCCGGCTAATTTCGGCGCACCCCTCACGTGCTTCGTGGCCCCAAAGGGAGCCCCACCGAAGGCCCCAGCGGCATGGTTCGCATGCGTCCCCCCGCCCATTTCGGCACACCCCTCACGTGCTTCGTGGCCCCGTAGGGAGCTCCACCGAAGGCCACAATGGCAGAGTTTGCATGCGTTCCCCCGCTCGTTTCGGCACACCCCTTACACGCTTCGTGGCCCCATAGGGAGCTCCGCCGAAGGCCCCACTGGCAGGGTTCGCGTGCGTCCCCCCCGCCTATTTCGGCACATCACTCACACGCTTCGCGGCCCGACAGGGCACTCCACCGAAGGCCCCAGTGGCAGAGTTTGCATGCGCCCCCCCGCCCATTTCGGCACACCCTTCACACGCTTCGTGGCCCCGAAAGAGCTCCACCGCACCCAATTCGGCACACCCCTCACACGCTTCGTGGCCCCATGAGGAGCTCCACCGAAATCGGTACCCGGAATGCGGCATTCGCATCTGCATATGGTTGGGTCTTTCATCAGGCTAATTTTTACCTTCTGGGCCATACCGCGCGGTATGCCCCCTACCCTTCCCCCTCCCCGATAACGTAATGTTTTTCCCAAATTTCGTACTTCTCCTAGGGGGCAGGACCGAACCGCATCGCCACTGCGTCGGCGACGCATCTGCGGCGACGGGATGGAGTCGTGCTCCAGATTTCGCATCCACGAAGCCAGGCCTGCATCCGGGAAGTCGTCTGCGATATCGGGCTCCGGATCCCGCCGCATCAGCGACGCATCGGCGGCGGCCAGCCACCGCTCGAGGCACACACGAGCGGCGTAGGCAGAAACTTTCACAGCTCCGCGCGGAGCTCCAAAGGATGGCGCCTGTGCCGTCCCCTGCCTCTCGCAGGCGATCGCAAACATGGATTAAGGGGGCGTGGATTAGCGACGGGTCTCGCTTCCATGGGAAATCGCGGATCTCCGCCGCCGAACAAGGCGGCACCGCCCACATTTTGGGGATGCCCCCCCCACCGATCCATGGATTTGGCAACCGCGCGCCAAAGCCATAGATCGCGAATCCATGTTTGCGCGCCCCCGAATTGCTGCGCAACGTCGACCCCCAGAGGTCTGGACCCCTCCCCCAGGACTGGCTCTTCGTCCCGAGTCGTTTTCTGACGGCCCCGAGGCCCGGGAAGGGCCCCCGGAGGCCGAACACAGCGACAAACATCCCGTCGTGATTTTCTCACACAACGCGAGGGGGTTTGGGCCAGCTGCGCGTCCCCTGCCCCTCCGTGGTAGCCCGCACGCCCTCCCCCTCCGCCGCGAGGCCGCCGCGGCCGCGAGGGACGCGCCGCCTCCGGAGGGGCCGCCCCCGGAGGCCCCGGCGGCGGAGCTGCCGCCGCAGGAGGCGACGGCGGCGGCCTCGGCGGGAGGCGGCTGGTGATGGGCCTGTTGTCCACCACCACCACCACCATAGGTTGGAGGAGGAGGAGGAGGAGGAGGAGGAGGAGGAGGAGGAGGAGCCTCTCCCCCTCCAACTTGTGGTGGTTGTGGTGGAAATCAGGCCCATCATGTCCCTCTACAGGACGAATCTTCCCAAATAGTAAAAACATAGTCGGGGGACGATGTTCGGTGTATTGTTGGGCATGTTTTGGGCATTTGTTGGGGTATATCTTTTATGTTTCGTACGGAATCCGCCTGTAGGGGGACACGCCCGACCTGAGGCTGGGTCCACCGCCTCAGCGTCCACCAGGGCCCGGTGCTCCGCAGGCAGGGGGGGGCGGGGCTCAAGAGGAGGAGGTCAATGCACGCGGGGGTCATATGTGGCCTCCCAGATGTGGTCGGAGTAGAGGGGGTCGGAAGATCGCGCCACTAGCCGATGCATCGCCGATGCATCGCCGATGCGGCGATGCATCGCCAGTGCATCGCCGATAAATCGCCGATAGATCGTCGTTGTATCGCCGCTATATCGGCGATGCGGTGCGATCCTCCGACCCCATCTGCTCCGACCCCATCTGAAAGACATCCAGGTCAATCAGAGCGCCAGGCCTTGCAGGATCCTGCGCAGCCAGGGCTGCACTGCTCCGGGCTCGGGTGCATCCTGCAAGGCCTGACTGACCCGGGCCTGCATGGACCCAGGTCAGTAGATCCCCGAGGGGGGCGTTGGTGGGGCCGAGGGGGTGAGGGAGGGAGGCGGGGGGGGGGGAAGGAGGGAGGGTGGGGTGAGTGGGCGGGAGGGAGGGAGGGAGTGGAGGGGCTCCAAAAACGGTGCGGTGACCATACCGCGCGGTGAGGCAGCGGGGGCTCGGGGTGGCCGTGCGGTCTTGGGACGGGGGCCGCTCCTCCGAGGACGTCTCGGGCGACGGGCCCGTGCGGTGAGCTCTCGTTGGGGGCTGCGAGGTCACCGCACGGCCCGTCGCCGCACCGCGACGGGATGCCCAAGGGGAGGGGGCGGCCAGGCGTCGGGGCGGAGGATGCTCGCTCTGCGGCCTCCTCCTCCTCCCCCTCCTCCTCCTCCCCTTCCTCCTCCTCCTCCTCCTCCCTCCTCCTCCTCCTCCTCCCTCCTCCTCCTCCTCGGAGGAGGAACCTGAAATTCTCCAGAGTGCGGCGGCTGGTGCTGCACCCTCCAATTTGGGCATCGATGAGGCCCCGTTGCATGGCGAGTCGGTTGAAGTTGGACGGCCTAAGGTTCGAGTACTACCCAGCCCGATGCAGCCAACTCCAGAGGAGGTGGCCGAGCACAACGTTTGCCATCTTCCACATCGGGCGTGGCGCAGGCATTGCGTGGCAGGCAGAGGCAAAGCAGATCAACATCGGCAATCGGAGGTTTCGCACACCCTTGCGACCCTCCACACAGACTACGGCTTTCTTGGGAAGAAGACGGAGGTCGAGACGCTCGAGAAGGAGACGATCCCGTTCGTGGTAGTGAAGGATGGACCTCCGCCCATGGGCGCGCGCTGGCTGGATAGTCACGCGGTGCAGTCAAAGGGCACCCGACGCGAGCATTCCAGCAAGATCGTGGCTCAGGACATTGGCTCTGGCCACGGGAAGTTTGTTTTCAAGAGCGATGGCGAGCCGGCGCTGCTCGCGTTGAAGAAGGGAGCGATCTCGGAAATCAGGCGTACTGGCGCGGAGGTGAACGTGATCCCTGTGGAGAGTCCGGTCGGCGACTCTCAGAAGAACGGTTACATCGAGCGGGCCATTTGGGAGGTGCAGGCTCTGACGAGGGCTCTGGTGCACCACGCGGCCGAGAGGCATAAGACGAAGTTCGAGTCGGCGAGCCCGATTGTCATCTGGGCCATCCGCTACTCGTAGCAGCTGTCGAATCGGTTCCAGAGGTCTGTGGACGACGGGCGCACGGCGTTTGAACGGCGTCGAGGGCGACCCTACAGAAGGAGACTGCTGGAGTTCGGCGAGCTCTTGATGTTTCTCACTGTGGCGGGCGGCAAGCACAGGAGGAAGCTGGACGAGAGGTTCCACGCGGGCATGTACGTGGGGCTCGTGGACAGAACGGACGAGGTGATCGTGCTCACGAGGGAAGGCTACTTCAAGGCCAACACCACCCGGCGCCTGCCGGAGGAGCAGAGGAGCGACAAGGTCTTCGCCGGGGCGTGCAAGGGCCTACCGTGGTGGGGACCGAAGAAGACGGGCGATGACGCGGAGAACGTGATGCCTTTTCTGGCGGCGGCCCCAGAAGGGTGAGACGGCGGTAGCTCATCATGAGTTCTGCCGAGCGCGCATCGAGAGGGCCATGGCGGACAGCGAGGGTTCCAAGGCGAGACTCTCGGAGGCGAAGAAGCGAAGGTTGGAGGAGCCAGCATCGAGTTCACCGGGAGCGGCGGCTTCGTCGAGTTCGGCGGCGGTTTCGGCACCACAGGAGCCGGCGCCCATGGAGGCAGAGACCCAGGGCGCGGCCGCGGCAGCGGCAGCTAGCCCAATGGACGTTGAAGGCCAACGGAAGAGGTCAGCGAGTGCGGCGGCCCCGTCCACCGACGCGGCGGGCGACACCGAGATGCACTCGATCGTGAAGGAGGTGAACTACGACCTGGCAAAGATCGGTGGCACGAGGATCGAGATCGGCAGCTTCGAGGCTAAGGTCTCGGAGATCTTCGGGCGCGGCAAGTTCCTGGAGAGGTCGAAGGAGTTCGGGCTGGTGCCGGGCTTCGCGATCGACCTGAGCACGGGCTGGGACCTGAACGACCCGGTCCAGAAGGAGGAGGCTAGGCGGCTGCGGGGATCCCAGCGGCCACTTTTGCTCATCGGCTCACCTCGCTGCACGGCATGGACGGCTTCGCTCAGTTTCGGCAGCGTGAGCGAGGAGACGATGAAGCAGCTGATGATGGAGGCTATCGATCACATGGACACCTGCATAGAGATGTACTGGGGACAGATCGGCGACAAGCACTACTTCCTGCATGAGGCTCCGAATACGGCGAGATCGTGGCATACGCAGGGAGTCCTGGAGCTGCTGGCGGCGGATGGCGTCTACTGCGTCAGGAACGACCAGTGTGAAGCGGGGCAGACGGTCCCGGTCAAGGATGAGCACGGCACCTGGACGGAGAAGCTGGTGCAGGCATGCGCCGCCTGGATGACCAACTCGAGGTGCATCGCGGAGGAGCTGGCGGCCTTTCAGCGCAGGAATCGACGAGGAGGATTCACGAACACTACCAACTGCTAGACGGCGCGGCGAAGAACAAGGCATTGTACCCTCCGAGGCTGGCGGCAGCGGTCTTGCGCGGATTCATTCAGGAAGCAGCTCGAGTGTGACAAGCTCGAGCGAGGCGCGGGCATCTCTCTCGGCAGTCTGGATCAAGGCTACACTGCGGACACCGAGACGCGGGAGATGGTGCACCTGCCGGAGTACGGGGACATCTGGGTGGTCACTGGCGCGCACCTTCCCCCGGAGAAGGCGAGAGTGGCCAGGGCCAAGGAGGTGAAGTTCCTGAAGGACTTCCCGGTCTACGAGAAGGTGGGCGCCCGCGAGGCCGAGGGCGGCGAGGTCTTGGACACGCGCCGGGTCGACGTCAACAAGGGCGACAACGTGGACGCGCAGGTTCGCTCGAGGATCTGCGCGAAGGAGTTCAAGTGGAAGAACCCGTGGATGGAGGACGTCTTTGCAGGCACTCCTCCATGGGAAGGCATCAAGATGGCACTGAGCAGGGCCATGGCGAGATCGAAGGTCGGTGCGAGTGGAAAGTTCAAAGTCAAGAAGGTTCTGATCCTGGACATCTCCAGGGCGCACTTCCACCCGCAGGTCGAGCGCAATATTTTCATTCGGCCCCCGGCCGAGGACGCGGAGGAGGGCAATCTCGGCAAGCCCTTGCCGATGATGCACGGCATGCGCGACGCGGCCAACGCCTGGGAGGAGTTCTACCAGGACAAGCTGCTCGAGGCGAAGTACGCGGCAGGGACCTCCTGCCCATGCGCATTCAACGACGGGCATGATTCCTCGGGCGTGGTTCACGGAGATGATTTCGCATTCGAAGGTGAGGAGTTCCAGCTTGACGCGCTAGAAGCCGAGTTGCGGAAGCACATGATCGTTCAGAGGAAGGCGCTGCTCGGCCCAGACGTGACTGACGACAAGTACGCTGTTATCCTCAACAGGCTGGTCTCCTACGTGGACGCTCATGGCCGTGACGGGGCCAGGATGGAGATCGAGCCGGGCCCCAGGCACGCGGAGTTCATCATTCACCAACTGGGGCCCCGAGGCAAAGGATCGAAGGCAGTGACCACCCCGAGCGAGAAGGGCGCGACCTACTACGACGAGACGCCACTGCAGGGCGAGAAGGAGTGCAACATGTACCGATCGCTGTGTATGCGACTGAGCTTCATGGCTCAAGACGCTCCGCACCTGCAGTACGTGGCCAACAAGTGTTGCAAGTTCATGGCAGTTCCATCGCTGGGCGGATTAGCACGGCTGAAGCGCCTGGCGAGGTTTTTGAAAGGCGAACCCCGATGCGTGCAGCACCTGGTAGAGCAGTATCACGACAGCAACGAGATCGACACCCACTGCGACTCAGACTGGGCTGGAGACCTGGCAGATCGGAAGAGTACGAGCGCAGTGTGGGTTTTCTACGGCAAGCACCTGTTGAGGAGTTCAGTGAGCACCCAAGGGACTATTGCGTTGTCCAGCGGCGAGGCGGAGTTCACGGCGGGAGCGAAGGCATCAGCAGTCAGCTTGGGCATCAAGTCCCTCGGAGCTGATCTCGGGCAGGAGCTGGGGGTAAACGTGCGCGCGGATTCCACGGCATCGAAAGGAGTTTTCAGACGGCGAGGAGTTGGAAGGATAAGGCATCTCCACGCCCCACTCTTGTGGGTCCAGCAGAAGCGAGCCCAGAAGGAGCTGAACATCAGGAAGGTGCCGGGCGAGGAGAACCCTGCGGACCTCGGCGCCAACGAGCTGGCGCGGCCGGTGATGGAGAAGCATCTGACGGCGTGCTGTTTCTACTTCGCCCGGGGGAGTCATCCCCGGGCCCTCTCAGCGCAGCTCGACTCCAGGCCTGGTGAGGTCAATGGCTTGAGCGGTGACGGAGGTGACCAGAGCTTGAAGGCCGTTAACGAGTGCGAGAGGGACGTGACGGCCGTGCTGGCCGGAGTTTTCGGAGGACGGGTCCAAGGAGCTGTTTGCCGTGGACCCCACGCTCCACTACCTGAACTACTCGGACTGCGAGTGGACCATGGAGGCGGACGAGTCGGCCAGGCTGGCCGAGGTGCCGAGCGGTCCGTGCCCGGCGCGCGGGCGCGGCCCGAGGAGGGCTGCTCAGGATAGTGACTTTGTCCGCCCCATATAGCCATTCATGATCAAAATATATTCTCACGCGGGCCCATGGTGTCTTTTTCAGGTGGTAAGCGGTAAACCTATCCCCCGGCTATCTCGGTGGCCTTGAGAATGGGGTCAATGTAAACGGGGGTCAGCCTGGGCGCTGGACTTCGCAGGATCCTGCAGAGCCAGGGGTGCACTGACCCATGTCTGGGTGCAGGATACTGCAGGATCTTGCAGGATCCTGCAAAGCCTGACTGACCCGGCTTAGCATTGACCCTGGTCAGCAGAGGCCCAACGATCGCACAGGAAAGAAATTGTAAAATCCCACTCATCAAAGGAAATGCGTTTCGCGAGGGCCCGCTCGAGGCAAAAATGCGCCCCACACCCAATCCTTGGACGTCCGCATACCCACATTCTCCTTAGTGAAGAAGAGGGTGCGGAACTCTTTGCGTAATTTGCGAAGGATTGTGGCCTTCGGGGAGCGCGGACGCAGTGTGGTTCACGATGGTCGTGGCCTTGGGAGTGCGAGTGTGGCGATGGGAGCGCGGGCGCAGAGCAATTTTCAGAGGATCTTGGCCCTCGGGGCGCGGACGCAGCGTAATTTACAAGGGGCCGTGGCCCTTGGAGCGCAGTCGCAGTCGAATTTGCAATGGATCCTGGGCCTGGGAGCGCGGGCGCAGCGTAACTTGCAATGGATTGTCGGGCTAGGAGTGCGGACCCAGTGTAAATTGCAAGTGGCCGTGGCGTTGGGAGTTCGGATCCAGGGTGCCTGAGTAGGGATCGTGTATCTTGGAGCGAGAAACAAGTGACCTGCTCGACGGATGGTGGCCGTGGGAGCGCGAATCCAGCGGAGAAGACTTACAGAGCAAGGCGGCTCGCCACCTTGTCTGTTCCGTGACGCACCCTATGGCGCGTCTTTCGACACGTCCCTTGGCTTGCGTGCTTCCTGGCACGTCTGTGGCTCGTCCCCCTGGCACGTTCCGTGGCGCACCCCTTGGGATCGTGGCCCTGGGAGCGCGGACCCAGCGGAGGAGGCTTACAGAGCAGGGCGATTCGTCCCCTGGTGCGTTCCGTGTCCCCTGGCGCGTCCCCGGGCGCGCCCCCCTGGACCTCCCTCTGCCCTTTCCGTGGCGCGGCCTCTGTCGCGTCCCTGGCAACGTCCCTCGCAACGTCCCCTGGCGCGTCCACTGGCGCGCCCCCCTGGCATGACGTCCCCTGGCACGCCCCTCTGGCGCGCTCCACTGCACGTCCCGCGCGGCGTCCCCTGGCACGTCTATGCAACTCGCAGAATGGATAGTGGCCCTGAGAGCGCGGGCGCAGTGTCATTGGCTGAAGATTATGTTAGTCCTGGGAGCGCGGACGCAGCTTCGTTTAGGAGGGAACGTGGTCTTGGGAGCGCGGGCGCAACGTACTCCACATGAGGGATCATGGCCGTTTGATCACAGCGCAAGGACGACTTAACCCACAATGCAATGGAACACATCACAGTTCAACACAGCATGATGCAGCTCAGTTCAGTATAGCAGTGATGAATCAAACATTGCACCAGGATTGCTGCCTTCGGGGCGCACTCCCTGGTAATTTACGACGGGGTCATGGTCTTCGGAGTGCGGTTCCTTCGGCAGGAAACGCTACGTATGGGGTTTAAGTAGGTTGAGCCGAAACGTATTCGGCTCGCCCCAGTCCCGGCGTGTCTTGTCTCAGTTCGTCGCGTTTTGGCTCGCCGCGTTTCTGTCCGTCCATTGTCGGTGTGTTTCGCCTCGGTTCGGATTCGCCCCCTCTTGGTTCGTCGCGTCTCGGAACAGACTGCGGATGTTGAGATCGAGAGGGTTGAGCGCCCCGCACAGTTCGATTGCAACCTGCTCTGGGCGGGCTACACGTTCAGGCAATTCGAGCTTAAGATCCATATCAGTTCGGTCACGATTCGGGTGCCAAGGACGGCTTGATCCACACCGTAATCATTCACCGTTCAGTCTAAGGTGGGACGGTACACTGCAAGTGAGCACGGCACAGCACAGCACAGCCCAGCCCCATGGCCTGGTTCATCACCATCGATCCTTTCAGCATTCTTTGTCCCTGTCGCCCAGCCAGGTGCTGAGCTGCCTCGATACGCCCGTTCTGATACGCAGTACGCACAGTGTTCAAAACGTCCGTGTCGGTACGTGGCGTGCTGGTTCAACGTATCGGCTCACGTTTTGGCGAACGTACCGCGTCAGATCAACGCTTTCAGTCTACGTGCTGAGCTCCGTATCAGTACGCTACGTATGCGATACCTTTTTGCGTGTTGCGTATCAGAGCAGCTGAGGCCAGGTGTCTTGAACACGCTCCCATGCTTCACTGTTCTGGATTCCTCTCCGGGTGCGCGCGTCGGTCACGTTGGCCCCCAGAAGGCCACCTTGGCCTTTGGAAGGCTCGTGCGGGGCGTGTTGCCTGCGGGTCCGGTCATGCTTCCCTCCCCCCCCCCCGTCTCCCCCTCCTCGCTCCCTGCCATCCTCCCGCCCTCGTCTACCCGACCTCATCCGGGAGGCCTCGGCCTCTATGGCTGCCTCGCCCCTTCTCCTCACCCGCCAGGGGGATGCAAGCCCTCCTGGCCCCCCCTCTCGCCAGCGCCTGTGCCGTGCATCGTTCCGAGGCGCGGACCCTCCCTCCCGCCCCTGCCTCTGCAGGGTGCTTTTGCCTGCGTCCCTCCTCGCGCTCAGGAGCTCTCTCAGCCCTGCTGCGGATTGCCTCTCTGGCTCCAGCACGGGGCCCCTTGAGCTCCTGACGCGTCAGGCAAAGAGTCCAAGCATGGCCCTTCCTCTCCAGGCAGACCGTCACTGCATCCACTGCATCTCGCCATGAAGGATACGGCCTGGTGTTTCGCCAGTGTCGTGTTCCTGGGGACCTCCACGGGCCTTGGGACTTTCAGGAAACGCCTCAGGATGAAGGACTAGTCTTGGGGGAGGCCCCGGGGTCCAGGACCCGTTTCCCACAAGACCCGTTTCTTTCATGTTAAGTATCAGAATTCGTATCACGGAAGCCCATCCATTTCAACCGTTGCACCAATGTTGGCGATGGTGACGTGTGTTGCAACGTGTTGCGATCGAGAAATGGTGCCGAGACATCGGTCCGCAGCGCCCGAAGGCCGCCGATCGACTGCGCCTCTCAAGATATTGATTGTTGGTTGCCGTCCTCCAGCTGCGTTGCTGCTCGTGTGCGCCACCCCGCTGTGGGGGCTGGGCGTGTGGACGCGGGTATGCCGAGGCCACGACATTCTACCGTAAAGACTGCTTTGGGCTTCGGCTTTCGCTCGGAAGTCCACGCGCCCGTGGACTTGCATCGCTCAACGGACGCGCAGCAGCCTCGATGCGGTGGGGGGAGCCCGACGCACAAGCCTCGGCACGGCTCGGTGATGGATTTGATGATTTGTATTTGAAGGCGATTTGACGTGGTAGCGGAGCCAGTGGTTCTGACATCGGATCTGGTTGGCGCAAGAGCTTCGGCGAGAAAGAGTGCGTTGGTATTCAGCCGTGGGACGGCGGTGGAACCCAATTCGAAACGGCAGGGAAGAGCCGAGCGAGGAGCCAGGTGGCAGACGGTTGTTCCGCACCCACCCGTCGCCGACCCGTCCGAGCGTAATTTGTGCACACGACAAGGGCTGGACACCGTACTTGTTGCATGGAACGTGGAGGATGCGTTTGGCCTTGAAAGGGCACCGGGGGCGGTGTCAAGTGTCTCGGCGTCTCAGCTCAGCTGGCGGGTGCCCTCGGCCGCGCCACGAAGAGAGGCCCTGCAACACAGTCGTGCCGAAGCCAACGACATGCTCCGGAACACAGCCCAAGCGATGACGCGTGCAACTGGCCGCGTGAGGCATCGGCTCTCGTGCGCGTGCCCAGGCAGTGCGCACTCAGCGAGCAGCAGAGTGAAGGTCTTCGGTCGGCGCGCAGGGGCACGTCCGGGAAGGCCTGGGGAACCGCCAGCGAGGGGGGCAGGGCGCGCCTCGAGGGCAGTGGCGCGGCCGACGTCGCGTGCGGGAGCACTGCTCGGAGGAGCCCGTTGTGGACGAGGCGATCCCCACAGCCGCCACACTGTCTTGGTGTGTGGCCCGAGCGTTGCTTGCTGATCGATGAAGGCGCGCGCTTGACGCCCTCGCAAGGACGAGCAAGTTTTCCAAGGGTGCCCTTGCATCCTTGCCCCTTCGGCCCAGCCTTGGCCACTTTCGTCGGCCGCGCCCCTCTCGAAAAGCTTCGACATGGGTGTCCAGGGCCCTTGCATCCTGATCGCGCATCCCTATGGCACGGACCGACTCTATCCCCACAGAGCCGCAACACATCTTGACGTGTGGTCTGAGCGTGACTTGCTGATCGATGAGGGCGCGCGGCGCTTGACGCCTTCGCACGTTGCCGCCTCCCCTCCTCGCTCCTCGCTCCTCGCTCGGCCCCTCCCTCTGCGCTGCTGCCTTCCTCGCCTCTCTCTTCTCTCCCTCTTCTCCATCCGCTGCCACTGCCCGCCCTACCTCACGGAGGGGAAAGGACGTGGCCTCACCGAGGTCCCCGCCTTAGCATCAGGGATGATCATTCTGGGCGGTTGGATTCGATACATCTGCAAAACAGACCCCCTACAGTTAGCCCGCATAAGAAGGATGGGTAATATTCCCAAGGGTACCCACCCTTGCATCCTTGCATCCTCGGTCCATCCTTGGTCACTTTCCGTCGGCCGCGCCCTGCTCGAAAAGCTTCGAAACGGCCGTCCAAGGGCCTTGCATCCTTATCGTGCATCCTTACGGTACGGCTCGACTATCCCTCATATTGCGAAGGCCTTACGGCCGGTGCCGCCGACCCTGTTCGCAATGCGCAGCAAGAGGCACGGGCTGTGGGATGGTTTTGGGGAACGGGGAGAAGGACGAGAAGGTGGGGGAGGGAGGTGTCGTATCTGACCCGGGACTTCCCCGGGACTCCCCCGGGACCCCCCCCGGGACCCCCCCTCCCCCCCCCGTCGGGGAAGGGAAAGGGAAGGGGCTTCCCTTCGACTCAATTACGACGTTGCTCAAGGTCGGTACGGGGGGGGGCGTCGTATCTGACCCGGGGGGGGGGTCGCTCCCCCCCGCTACCCCCCCCCCCTCCCGGCGGGGGAGGGATCAAAGGGAAGGGGCTTCCCTTCGACTGAATTACGACGTTGCTCAAGGTCGGTACGGGGGGGGGGCGTCGTATCTGACCCGGGGGGGGGGGTCGCTACCCCCCCCCGCTGCCCCCCTTCTCCCGGCGGGGGAGGGATCAAAGGGAAGGGGCTTCCCTTCGACTGAATTACGACGTTGCTCAAGGTCGGCTTGGCTGGAGCCCAGGGGAAGAGGAGTCCCAGGGAAAGGGAAGGACAGAGACGACGAGTACAAAGAATAACGGAGATGACGGCTCGAACGGAAAAGCCCCTCACACACGCCGACAGGGTCGGCGGATTTTTTGCTCTCCTGATTTGCGTCCCCTCGCAAAGGGTTAAGGGGGTCCTTCTTTTGTCAGCCATGGGAGCATGCCCACACGGACGGGTCCGTCGATGATCCTCCGGACGCGCGTGTTGCGTGGCCCGTCGTGTGCTTCACCCCGCTCGGACCACCACCAACGGCACGCAGCCTCCGTCGGCCCTCTCACCACGCCGCCCGCGCCGCACCGAAGATTTTCGGCGCGTGCAGTGGAAGCCCCTTGCCAAGAAGCACCCTGCTCGCCTCCAGGGTGCCCTGAGTTTCTTGGTTTCTTGGGCCCCTTGTCACTTTCCCCCCCTCGCTCGCCATCGACCTAGGGCGCCCTGAGCGTACGGTAGGTTCGCGTCGTGTCGACCAGCGGCGACCCGCGCGCGGGTATTCAAGGCTGAACGCCGCGCGTGGCCCAGAATCGGCCAATCGTTTAACGATCTGGCGTTCCCGGAAACAGCCGAGCGTTCGAGGTTGAACGATCCCGCGGTGTCAGAAACCAGCGCCGGGGTCGGCACGACACGAAGCAGTGGAAGCCCATGCTGCGAAACACCCTGCATGGCTCCAGGGTACCCTTCGTTTCTTGGGCTTCGATGGAGTTGCTGTGGAAAGAGTGACGTTCCCACACCAAAAGAAAATCCATGGACGTCCTGGGGTCTCGGGGTCGGGCTTCTTGTGGAAGGTTTTTCTTGTGGTCGAGCTCCCACTGTAAGCACACGCTGGTGCTGGCGCACGTCCTGCGGATCATCGGGTGCGATGGGGGTCCCCGCTGCAGGGCGCGGCAGGGACCCGACGGCGACGCTGGCGCTCAGCTGGACGCGGAGGCGGAGGCCACGCCGGGCCTCCGGGAGGTCCGGCACCGCGCCGAGCAGATCCGGCGGCGAGCGGTCGAGGAGCTTCGGATGACTGCGGAGGTCCGCACTACCAAGGACCCCGGCCGACCGCAATTCCGAGGCGCGATGTGTCCATACAGTCAACCCGCTTGGCAAGGACGAGCAATGTTCCCAAGGGTACCCTTGCATCCTTGCCTCCTCGGTCCATTCTTGGCCACTTCTGTTGGCCGCGCCCCGCTCGAAAAGCTTCGAAACGCCCTTCCAAGGCCCCTGCATTCTCATCGTGTGTCCTGATCATGCGTGTCGACTGCACGCCGAGGATTGAAGATCAAGCAACGGCACGAACATACACTTTCAGAGCTCCGCGGGGATTTCCAGGGTCGGCGCTTGAGGCCCCCGGGCGGCGCGCGCCAGAGAGGGGGGTCCCAAGCGCAGGTCTAAGACTTCCGCGCGGGCCGTCGAAGGTTTACGCTCATTGTGTTGTGTTCTTCTCATAGGGTTAAGACAGGCGTGCCCCTCTGCAGGAGGAATATTCAAAAATAGTCAGGGGATGATTTTCTAAAAATTACTTTTGACAATTTTCGAGTAGTGTTTGCTATTTGTTTTTCCAGAATCCGCCTGCAGAAGGACACGCCCGACCTATCCTAGAGGGGAGGCACGGGGACCATGACCACCATGCCCCGGGATCTTGTCGATGCCGATCTTGATCATGGTCCATGTCGGCCGTCGCAGATGCGCGGGAGCTGCTCACGGAACGGTGCTGTCCAGGATCGACGGTGACCAAGCTCGGCACCGACGTTTCCACGTTGAGTATATTGGTCATCATGGTCCCCGTCTTCGTCCCCTCCAATGGCCATTGCCTGGGGGATCGACCTTCGGGGACCTCGGCACGCGGTGGATAGTGCTAGTCTCTTGCCCTGGGGGGAAAAGTATGTCCATATCCACCGCCATCCGAGGTCCCACCTCGCAGAAAGTCCAGCCCAGGAGGATCCACGAAGGGGGCCACGGGGGGAGGGCGGACAGGGTGTGGAGACGGCTACCACCCCCCGCGGGCCCGCCCTGCTCCGGACCATCGACCGCGGGTTTTCTATCGCCGAAGGATGTGGACGGTGCGCCAGCGCGAGGGGCGAGCGCGGATGCCGTCCCGCGCGCGGTGTCCACGTGCGGCTCCACGGCGACATCCCGCGCCTACTCGCGCGGGGCCGCGCGGCGTGGACGGTGGGGCGGCCGGACTCTTGGCCCCCTGCATGAGCATGAGCAGCCCTGCGCCCCTCTGGTCGTCCGCACCGCCGCCGCGGCAGCCGCCGAGCCCACGGTGCAGCCTCCCGCGACCACGTCGCCCGCGCGCAGGGCCGCTGCGCCGCCGGCGCGGCCCGTGCGGTCTCCCTGCCTCCCCGACCGGGAGCTGCCCGAGGCTGGGCCCGCGGCGGCCTGGGGGTGCACCCGGCCGCCGGACCGCGCCGCCGCTGCCGCGGAGCCCGCCCCGGCCGCCCCGCTGCCGAGCGCGGCTGCGGCGGACGCGGCGCGGCTGCCGCCTCCGCCGCCCGTGGGGACCCTGCCCGGCAGGGCCCAGCCGGGCGTGGCGGGCGAGGCCGCGGGCAGCCCGCGCGCATCCCCGGTGCGCGGCTCCGAGGGTGCGCTGGCGCGCCAGGCCCCAGCGCGGCGCGCTCAGTCCGCCGAGGAGCTCGTGCAGGTTGGCCGCCCAGTGAGGACGACGAATGGGACGGGGGGGGGGCGAACGGAGCTCAGCGCCCCCCCAGGGCAGGAGAGCAAATGTACGACCTCCTTCCCAAGTCACCCTGCCTGGGCCGACTGGTATGTATATGTATGCATGCATGCATGCATGTCTGTCTGTCTGTCTGTCTGTCTGTCTGTCTGTCTGCATGCATGCATGCATGCATGCATGCATGTATGTATGCATACATGCATGCATGTATGCTTCTGTGCGTGTATGTATGTATGTATGTATGCATGTATGCTTGTGTGCGTGTATTGATGTGTGTGTATAGGTGTGTATGTGTAAGTTTGTATGGATCGTATGTATGTATGCATGCATGCATGCATGCATGTATGTGTACATATAACGGGGGACCAGGTCCGGGGGCTGGGGGCCGCGACCACGACCACAAATGTGCGGCCAGGGCGTCGCTTTCCCTGTGTTTTTTTACAGGGTTTCGGCGACCCGGGGCCAACAGGGTCCCAAGAGGCTGCAGGGAGGCCCCAGGAGGCCGCAGCGATGGCTCCAGACGCTTTTCAAGACGCCCAAGAGGCCCCCAAGACAGCCCAAGAGAGCCCCAGGACGAGGCCCAAAGGGGTCCCAGAGATGCACAACCATATTCAAATTCCGAGCTTCCGGCCCCAGAGGCCCCCAGGAGGCCCCATTGCGAAGACGTCCCCAGGAGGCTCCAAGAGGCCGGCCCACGAGACGCCTAAACCGCTCAACAACGCCCCAAGTCGGCGCCCAAGATGGGGACGAGAAACCGAAAATGCGAGCCACTTGGCCCAAGAGGCCTCCAGGAGACCCCAAGAGGCTCCCAGAAGCGCCCAAGAAGCCTCAAGAGGCCCCCAAGAGACCCGCAAAAAACACCAAAAGAGGCTCCGAAACAGCCCCCCAATGGGCCCCCCCAAACGGCCCAAGAGAGCCCCAGGGCGCGCCCAAGAGGGTCGACCAGAGAGCTGGTCAGACCTTCCACACTCTACACAGGGTCCGTCTCTGGCGGTGCCTCAAGCAGGTGTTGCCACTGGAGTCATTGGAGTCCTCACTGGCCTGAGAACCTCCAAACATTTTTTCGCACAGCGATTCCTGTGTCTGTGACGCGCTAGAACCTAAGCACGCGCGAGGCGCGCGCGTGGTTCTTTATTTATTTATAGATCTATATATGTATGAAGAATACAGCCCCCCCCCGGCCCCGGGTCCCACACCTCCCCGCCACATCTCGGGGACGCTCCCGGTACCGCGCCCCCGGCCTTTCCGGGGAGCCTCCACAGCGCTCCAGGAGGGCCCAAGACGCCTCCCAGGAGCCCCCAGAAGGCGAAAGGATGGCCCAAGACGCTCCCAAGCAGCCCAAGTCAGCCTTCCGACGGCTCTCGAGGCTCCCAGGTGGCCTCCAAGAGACCCCCAGAGGTCTGATAGGTGTCACGGGACGGACCGAAGAGGCCGAAGTCGTAGATGTTCAATGTTTTTGTTCAATGTTTTTGGCTTCTCGCGTTTTCGAGCTTCCAACGGTCCAAGAGCGCCGACAAGCCTCCCAAGACCGCCCCAAGACCACTCAAGAGACCCTCAGGACGGCCCCAAGACGGGCCAAGAAGGCTCCAAGATTGCCGAAGAGGCGCCCAGGACAGCCCCAGACCACCCCAGAACGGGCCCAAGATGGGCCCAAGAGCGGGAGCAGGAGGCTTCCAGAGACCTCCGAGAGGCCTCCAGGACCCCCCAGAGGCCCCCAACACACCCCCGATCCTTGAGAGGCCCCAGAAAGACCCCGACGAGGCTCCAAGAACAGCCCAAGAGAGCTGCGAGAGCCGTCCCGAGAGAGCCCAAAGAGGGTACAATCGTTGATTTCCCATGGTTTTTCTAATGTTTTTTCGCCTTCTTACGTTTTCCCGCTTCCAACCTTCTAAGATCGAGGATTCTGGGGAAAAAAAGAAAGGGAATTCCAAGAATTCCTTTTTTTCATCAAAGTGGGACTCCTACTCGGGGGTCCCACACATCCCCTGACATCTGGCCAGTACCGCGCCTCCTGGCTTCTCAACGGTTTCGCGGAGCTTCCGAAGGCCCCAAGGAATTCGGGAATTTTGGATTTGGATTAGATGCTCATCCATTAGGATTCAGGACAGAAATTCATGTGCGAACCAAGCATGTCCATCTCTCGTTCAAATACCGTGTGGGATAAGCAATGCCGGGGTATTTAATTGCATGGCGCTGCAGCCCAGGGTAGCAGCGCCTTTCGCGCAGCAGTATTCAGCGAGCTGCAGCCCAAGGTAGCAGCTCATGTACAGCGCTGGCCGCTGCATCC
The DNA here is from genome assembly GCA_963575745.1 of Prorocentrum cordatum. Lineage (NCBI taxonomy): Eukaryota > Dinophyceae > Prorocentrales > Prorocentraceae > Prorocentrum > Prorocentrum cordatum. Next base: position 20,863 of record CAUYUJ010014569.1, on the reverse strand, counting down.
CAGGCACTTTCTACTCAGAGCAAGCGACGCCCGCTGGCCGCCAAGATGGCCCCTTAGTGGTCCAAGACGCTCAAAGATGTTTCAAGGCGGCCCCCAGGGGCGACAAGATGCCCCAATGGAACTCCCAAAGGCCCTCCCAAATGACCCCAGAGAGCCATAAACGCAAAAGCCAATCAGGTTTCTCCATATTCAGTAAATATCACGCTCTTCTCCTTCGGATGGCTTCGGGAGAGCTTCACATAGCGCCGAAGCTCGAGACGGCCCCACAACTTCGAAGAAGAGCCCAAGAGGGGCCCAAGCGGGCCCCAAGGCCTTCAAGGCAGCCCAAACAGGAAGATCCACAAGAGACCCGTACATTTCAAGCCAGCCCACTTCATATTGAATATCTTCCCACGCCGGCTTTGAACAGCTCGAAGCCCCCGCATAATCCCAAGCAAGAGGAGGCCGTCGATAAGAACGAGGAACGAAAAGCAAGGACAACCGAGAGAGCCTGGAGGGTTAACGAGGAAGGAAGTATAAGGAATATTGGAGGACGAGGTAAGGCAAGGCATGGCATGAGCCTGTCCGAAAAGCACGCGCAGTTAACAACGCCATGGCATGCGCTAGAACCCAAGCGCGCGGTTTTATATGATATAGCTAAATTCCGCCGCTCCCGGCCACGGGTTCCGTACCGCTCCCCCGGCCTTTCCGGGGAGCCTTCACAGCGTCCCAGGAGGGCCCAAGACGCCTCCCAGAAGCCCCCAGAATTCGAAAGAATGGTCCAAGACGCTCCCGATCAGTCCAAGGCAGCCTTCCAACGGCTCTCGAGGCTCCCAGGTGGCCTCCAAGAGACCCCCAGAGAGGTCCGAGAGGCGTCCCGGGACGGCCCGAAGAGGCTAAAATCGTAGATGTTCCATTTTTTTTCAATGTTTTTGGCTTCTCGCGTTTTCGAGCTTCCAACGGTCCAAGAGCGCCGACGAGCCTCCCAAGACCGCCCCAAGACCACCCAAGAGACCCTCAGGACGGCCCCAAGACGGGCCAAGAAGGCTCCAAGATTGCCGAAGAGGCGCCCAGGACAGCCCCAGACCACCCCAGAACGGGCCCAAGATGGGCCCAAGAGCGGGAGCAGGAGGCTTCCAGAGACCTCCGAGAGGCCTCCAGGACCCCCCAGAGGCCCCTAACACCTCCGATCCTTGAGAGGCCCCAGAAAGACCCCGACGAGGCTCCAAGAACAGCCCAAGAGAGCTGCGAGAGCCGTCCCGAGAGAGCCCAAAGAGGGTACATCGTTGATTTCCCATGGTTTTTCTAATGTTTTTCGCCTTCTCACGTTTTCCCGCTTCCAACCCTCGAAGATCGAGGATTCTAGACAGCAGACAAAAGGAATTCCCAGAGCTCTTTTTTTTTCAAAGTGGGACTCCTACTCGGGGGTCCCACACATCCCCTGACATCTGGTCGGTACCGCGTCTCCCGGCGTCCTGGGGGGAGACCCCAAGACGCCGAAGGACAGCCCATGTCGTTCTCAGGGAGCCCCCAGAACGTAAAGAACGGCCCAACACGCTCCCGCGCAGCCTGAGACACCCTTCTGGCGGCTCTCCATGCCTCCAGGAGGCCTCCAGAAGCTCCAGGGGGTCCAGAAGATCCCACACCCCTGAGGGGCCCAGCTAACAAAACCCGCGAGGCACAAACAAAAAACAGCGCCGAACAGCGCCGAAGAACTGGAAAAGCATGGAAATCCCACAATTCCTTTTTGTTTTCAAGTTTGGCCCCGGGTCTACTCTTGCACAACAGACCACAATTCAGACCCCCCTCAACTCCCCAAAAAGAACACAGGAAGCTTTTGAGGGCCCCAAATCGTTGAATACCTAAAGAAAATTAATGTTTTCTGCGTTTCCGCACTTCCCCTTCTATACGATTCCGAGGCTTGAGCAGGGCCTCCAAGGGAGTCCCTGGACGCAAGAAACGACCAACATGATATTACGTGAGTTAGCCTATCAAGCCTAGCTAGAACTTGAGCGCGCGCGAAGCGCGCGCGATGGTTCTAGTATGTATGTATGTATGCGTGTCTGCCTGTCTGTCTGTATGCATGTGCGTACGTAGTACGTAAGTACGTTCGTATGTGTGCACGTATGTATGTATGTAACTATGTATGCATGTTTGTTTGTATGCATGTATGCATGTATGTATATATATATATATATATATATATATATATATATATATAGGTACGTTGGTAGGTATGTGTGTGTATGTTCCAACGCATGGCTGTAAGTCTGTATGTATATAGGTATAGGCATATATCTACAGAGACTGATGTATTTATGTATGCAGATCGGTATGCCATTGTCGTTTGCCCATCCCGCTTCTGTGCCTGGGTTGTGGGTCGTAGGGGTCTAGGATCCGTTGGGATGTCGCGGGAGGCCTCCAGGGGCCTTGCGGAGGCAGTTTTGAGGCCTCTTGGGGGCAGTCTTGGGGCCTCTTGGGGCGTCTTGGGGACCTCCTGGGGGCCCCTCTTGGGGCCTCTTGGGGGCCGCCTCTTGGGGCCTGTTGCGGGCATCTTGGGATGGAAGGCTCGGATTGTCGGTTCGGACTCCCCCTCTTGGGCTGGCCCGTTTTGGGGCCCTTTGAGACCACCTTGGGCGCCTCTTGGGCCGTTTGGGTGCCGTCTGTGGGGTCTCTGGGACCGCCTGGGGGCGGTCTTGGGGGTCGAAGCGTCGGAAGCTCGAAAACTGAAGAACCCACAAAACCGATTGAGAATCAATGATTTTGGCCTCTTGGGGCCCTCTTGGCCAGGCTTTTGGAGGCCTCTTTGGACGTCCTCGGCGCTTTTTCAGCCGACTGGAGCCCATGGTGGGCGTCGTGGACCGGTCGTTCGGCGATTCGGGGCCCTGTTGGGCGCCTCTTGGGGCACTCGTGGCCCGTCTTGGGGCCCCTGTGGGCCCGAGCATGTCATGCGACAAGCCCCGGGAGCCACGCGACAAGCTCGGGAGATTTAGGAATTCGGGGTCTGGGCCTATTCAGGATTTGAAGACTGAAGCTCCGGGGGATTGACAAGGGGACCTGAAAACACTCCAACTCGTGCCTCAAGGGTACATTGGCAGATATGTTTTTTTTTGTGTATATATATATACACATAAACATACATATGCAGAATGGCCTTCGGACCATAGCGCCACCGTGCCTGGGTTGTGTGTCTGAGGCTTCGTGGACGTTCGTTGGGATCTCGTGCGAGGCCTCCCGGGGGCCTCTTGGAGGCAATCTTGAGGCAGCTGGGGGGCCTCTTGGAGGCCTCTATTGGGCGCCTCTCGGGCCTCTTGGGCCCTCTTGGGGGAGGCCTCCTGGGGCCCTCTCGAGGCGGAGGGCTCGGCTTTTCGGTTCGTGTCCCCCCGCTTGGACCTCTCTCAGGGACCGTCTTGGGGCCCCCCATCGGCCGTCCTGGGCACCTCGTGGGCCGTCTCGGTTGGGGCCCTCTTGGGCCGTTTAGGGAGTGCCTCCAGCCTCTATCGGGACGCGTTGGGGCGGTCTTGGGAATTTCTCGGGCCGTCTTGGAGCGTCGCGCAGCCGAAGAGGCGGCGAGAAGGTTAAAAGCATCCCAAACCCGATGAAAATCAATCGTTTGGGCATCTTGGGGCCCTCTCCGGAGGCCTCTTCGGGCTCTCCTGGGCCGTCTCGGGGGCCTCTTGGGCGTCTTGGGTGTCTTGGAGTCCTTTTTGGAGGCCTCTTCGGGCTCTCTTGGGCCGTCTCGGGGGGCTCCTTGGACCTGTCTTGAAGAAGCCATCCTGGGCGTCGTGGGGCGATCTTTCGGCGATTTTTGGGCCCTCTTGGACCGTAAAAGCCTCTTGTGGCCCTCTTGGCCCTTTGGGGGGCTCTGTCGGCTCCGAAAAAGTCACGCGGGGAGCCGCGCCCCACGGCCTGGGGCACGCGGCAAGCCCCAGGAGACTTGGCCATTTTGGGGTCCACGCCCTTTACGAACCCTCAGGAGCGAGGATTGATGATTAGAGGATTAGGCTGCCCAAGGGCAGGGTGGCAGACACACACACACACACACACACACACACACACACACACACACACACACACACACACACACACACACACACACACACACACACACACACACGCACACACGCACACGCACACGCACGCACACGCACACGCACACGCACACGCACACGCACACGCACACGCACACGCACACGCACACGCACACGCACACGCACACGCACACGCACACGCACACGCACACGCACACGCACACGCACACGCACACGCACACGCACACGCACACGCACACGCACACGCACACGCACACGCACACGCACACGCACACGCACACGCACACGCACACGCACACGCACACGCACACGCACACGCACACGCACACGCACACGCACACGCACACCACACGCACACGCACACGCACACGCACGCACACGCAACACGCACGCACACGCACACGCACACGCACACGCACACGCACGCACGCCACGCACACGCACACGCACACGCACACGCACACGCACACGCACACGCACACGCACACGCACACACGCACACACGCACACACGCACACGCACACACGCACACACGGCACACGCACACACGCACACACGCACACACGCACACACGCACACACGCACACACGCACACACGCACACACGCACACACGCACACACGCACACACGCACACACGCACACACGCACACGCACACACGCACACACGCACACACGCACACACGCACACGCGCACACGCGCACACGCGCACACGCGCACACGCGCACACGCGCACACGCGCACACGCGCACACGCGCACACGCGCACACGCGCACACGCGCACACGCGCACACGCGCACACGCGCACACGCGCACACGCGCACACGCGCACACGCGCACACGCGCACACGCGCACACGCGCACGCGCACACGCGCACACGCGCACACGCGCACACGCGCACACGCGCAACACGCGCACACGCGCACACGCGCACACGCGCACACGCGCACACGCGCACACACGCACACACGCACACACGCGCACACGCACACCGCACAGCGCGCGCACACGCGCACACGCGCACACGCGCACACGCGCACACGCGCACACGCACACGCGCACACGCACACGCACACGCACACGCACACGCACACGCCACGCCCACGCCACACGCCCACGCCCACGCCCACGCCCACGCCCACGCCCACGCCCACGCCCACGCCCACGCCCACGCCCACGCCCACGCCCACGCCCACGCCCACGCCCACGCCCACGCCCACGCCCACGCCCACGCCCACGCCCACGCCCACGCCCACGCCACGCCCACGCCCACGCCCACGCGCACGCGCACGCGCACGCGCACGCGCACGCGCACGCGCACGCGCACGCGCACGCGCACGCGCACGCGCACGCGCACGCGCACGCGCACGCGCACGCGCACGCGCACGCGCACGCGCACGCGCACGACACGCACGCGCACACGCACACGCACACGCACACGCACACGCACACGCACACGCACACGCACACGCACACGCACACGCACACGCACACGCACTCGCACGCACACGCACACGCACACGCACACGCACACGCACACGCACACGCACACGCACACGCACACGCACACGCACACGCACACGCACACGCACACGCACAACACACGCACACGCACACGCACACGCACACGCACACGCACACGCACACGCACACGCACACGCACACGCACACGCACACGCACACGCACACGCACACGCACACGCACACGCACACGCACACCCACACGCACACGCACACGCACACGCACACGCACACGCACACGCACACACACACACACACACGCACACGCACACGCACACGCACACGCACACGCACACGCACACGCACACGCA
>CAUYUJ010014569.1:0-10000 GCA_963575745.1 Prorocentrum cordatum | reverse complement strand
CGCGCGGTGGGTCGCGCGGTGGGTCGCGCGGTGGGTCGCGGGGTGGGTCGCGGGTGGGTCGCGGGTGGGTCGCGGGTGGGTCGCGGGGTGGGTCGCGGGGTGGGTCGCGGGTGGGTCGCTGGGCGGGTTGCGGGTGGGACGACGACAACAAACAACAATAACAAACAACAACAAACAACGACAACAACAACAACAACAACAACACGAATCCGCACCGCGGACTTCTGCTTCAGCCACGCACCCAGGGACAGTGAATGACCGTTCGGCCCCCTCACTCTGATATTGGTTTGGAGTAGACGAGAGTAGAGAAGAGTAGAGTAATTAGAGTAGGGTAGGGAATAGTAGAGTCAAGTAGGGTGACTTAGGACATGGTAGGGTAGGGTAGAGCAGAGCAGAGTAGAGTAGGATAGCTGGAAGAGTAGTGCCAGGTATATTCGAGCAGAGTAGAGGAGAGAATATACGAGTATACCATAATAGAGTAGAATAGAGTCGAGTAGAGTGGAGTAGTGCAGAGTTGAGTAGAGTAGAGTAGAGTGAAGTAGAGGAGAACGTATTGGAGTATGAGTACAGTAGAGTAGAGTAGAGTAGAGCGGAGCAGAACAGAACAGAGCAGAGTAGAGTAGAGTAGACCAGGCTAGGCTGGGGTAGGGTAGAGTAGCGTAGGGTAGAGTAGAGCAGGCAGAGTTGAGAATATGAGGGTCGAGTAGAGTGTAGTAGAGAAGTAATAGAGTAGGGTATGGTATAATAGGAGTAGTGCCGACTAAGGTAGAGTAGGGCAGGGTAGGGTAGGGCAAAGTAGAGCAGAGCATAATAGGGTAGAGTAGATCAGAGTAGAGTCGGGTAGATGGTGGAGTCGAGTCGAGTAGAGCAGAGAGGAGTAGAGATCGGAGTAGAGTAGAGTAGGGTAGAGAGGAGTAGAGTAGAGTAGGGTAGAGTGAGAAGAGTGCAGTAGAGTAGAGCAGACCAGTTCAGTCCAGATCAGTCTAGTCCAGTCTCTCCAGCCCAGTCTAGCCCACGCCAGTCTTCTCCAGTCCAGTCTACCTCAGTTCACTCCAGTCCGCTTTATTTCAGTCTTCTGATCTATTTTGAGTCTCCGCTTGTGGATATGTTGTTGTCGCCATTATCAAGCGTTCCCCATGCCTTCCCTTTTTGTCGCGGCCTCTCCGCGCATGCATGCCCACATTCACATAGCAAACAAATCATACACATACGGCACTCCTCTTCATCGCGGCCTCTCCGCACACACACAGACTCACAACATACTCCGGAGCAAGAGTGAGGCACGAGTGACAGCCTCATAGCATAACACACGCACGCACAAACAAAGACGCGCACACACACAAACGCATCCGCACACGCACACGGACACACGCGCACACGCACACGCACACGCACACGCACGCGCCGCACACGCGCACGCACAGCATACACACACACACTCACACGATGTTATAATTTGCATAGTGGAAGCGGGATCTAAACTCCTAGGGATGATCGTTCCATTACCTCCCATCAGTGAATGCCTGCCCCCACCCTGATCAGGCCCAAGCCAGGCGACTCGTAATCCCCAAGCAAGCTTGAGAGTACTGACCCACCTCCCACCCTGCCGAAGGCGGGCATGCCACAAAGCAAGCTTGACTCTCCCCGCCCGACACCTTCAGACTTCAAGATCAGATCCCTCCAAGATAGCTCGGTCCAGACCCCCAAACATTGTACCCCCATTCATTTTGACGAGTCGTGCAGTATGCACGTGCACGGTTACGTGCCAGCCAGCCTTGCACTCGAATCCACTTTCGCCGCCTTCGACAGTGCAGTTGTGGGTGGCGCTGTCGGCCAGCGGCTCCCCGACCCGCGCGGCGCGCTCTGGTCGTGCGGGGGCCCGCTTATGTTGCTCGTGGTTATGGGGCGAATCGGTTTATCCTTCACGTGGTGCGCACATGAGCATCGTGTAGAAAATACTGCAAGATTCGTCGCCGGAGCGTCGGTGTGGCGCCGGAGGACGGCTCTCCCATACACTATTCGCAGCAGCTCCGATGACGCGCAGCGCGTTTCTAAGGGAACACTGCGATGGGGCAACAAGGCACGCCAGCCTCATCCGCGGCAGGTGCTCTACACAGTTCCCTGCGGAGCCCGTCGGCTGGCAGGTGCCCCCAGGGGTGTCGGGCAGACGGCTCCCCTCGTTGAGAGGCCGGCCGGAGAGGCGCGCGCCGACCCGCAGCCGCCAGAGCACCTGCTCGCCAGACGGCCTGGCATGCGTGCCCCGGGAGCCTCCGCGCGGCGCCCGCCGGGGCCGCGCGGCGTGCCGAAGCCTTCTCTGCGATGCCCCTGCAGGTCCCGACCAGTCTCCCCCTCCCCACTGTGGGGGGCGCCAGCCGGCGCGCAGGAGCGGGGGGGTGCGGGCGGCGAGGTCTGTGCACATCCCCTGCCGCAGGCTGGGCCCATCCTGGGCCCAGGATCGGTACATACGCCTCCTTGGCCAAGCCATGGGGGCGTATGCGACGCTCCAGGGGCGGTGGGTACGGCCTAGCCACGGGCGGTGGATGTATAGATCTGGTCGCCCCAGGGTGGAGGGTGGGGTGGCTTTCTGGGCGTGCAGGGGGGCTCCTCGGGAGCCCCGCCGCCTCCTGAGGAGCCCTCGCAGAAGCCCCCGAGCCCTTCCGAGAAGAAGCCTCTGGCCTGCTTGGGCGGCGCCCCCCCCACCCCGTCCCCCGCCCCGTCCCCCCCCCTCGTGTGCTGCGAAGGTCAGAGGACCTCGTCCCCGCATTGCTTTCGGGCTTCCGAGCAGGGCGCGGTGCTCCGCTGGCCGCAGTGGCAGAGCACCTTGCCGCGGGCGCTCCAGGGCGTGGCCGCGCCCCAGATGTTTGTGCCAGAGCCAGTCTGCGAGGCTCTGCTGCCGTTGCCGCGCTTGCTGCCGCCGCCGTGACGCCGCTCCTCGCCCTGGCGAGCGAGAGGGGGATCGAGGGAGGCAGGGACAAATAATGATGATGAGGCGGCGAGAGGGAAGATGAGAAGGATGAGGATTGGGCTGCTGATGTTGATGTTGATGGTGACGTTGATTAAGGTGGTGGTGGAGATGCTGCTGCTGAGGCTGGTGATGATGGTGATGATGATGATGATGATGATGCTGATGATAATGATGTTGATTATGATGGTGACGATGAAGATGGTGGTGGTGGTGACGATGGTGATGCTGATTATTGTGCAGATGATGATGCTGGATGATTGCGATGATGATGATTAGTGTGCAGATGATGGTGATGCTGATGACGATGACGATAAAGATGGCGAAGGTGATGAAGAGGACGATTACGATGACGATGACGATGATGATGATGATGACGATGGTGATGATGGTGATGATGATGACGATGATGATGATGATGGTGGTGGTGGTGGTGGTAGTGGTGATGATGGTGGTGGTGATGATGATGGTGGTGGTCATGATGATGCTGATAAAGGCGATAACGATGGTAACGACGATGATGCCGATGATGTCTTTACTGCTGCTGCTGCTGTTGATGATGATGATGCCGATGTCGGGGCCGCTACTCGTGATGTTTCTGCTGACGCTGATGATGATGACGATGATGATGATGCTGATGATGATGAGGATGATGATGAGGATCCTGACGATGATGATGATGATAATGTTGATAATGATGGCGATGGTGGTGGTGATCATGGTGGTCATGATGATGTTGTCGACGATGACGATGATGATGGTGAAGATGATCATGATGTTGTAGTTGATGGTGATGATGCTGACGACGACGATGATGATGATGAGGATCATGATGCTGCTGATGATGACCATGATGACGAGGACATTGATGATGGTGATGACGATGCGGATGCTGATGCTGATGCTGATGCTGAAGATGCCTCGGAATGATGATGGTGGTCGTGGTGGTGGTGGCGATGATGATGTTGACGATGGTGATGCTGATGATGTTGATGCTGCTGATAAGCCTCGTGATGATCGGCATGATGGTGATGCTGATGATGGTGGTGATGATGCTGACGATGATGCGCATGACGATGATGACGACGATGATGATGGTGGTGGTGGTGATGGTAAGACGATTCTGATTATGCTGCTGATACTGATGTCGATGATGATGCTGATGATAATGATGCTGCTGATGTTGATGATGCTGAACGGGATGAACCTGATATTAATGATGATGGCAATGGTGGTTGTGATGGTGATGATGATAGTTATGCTGGTGAGGCTGGCGATGGGTGAGGAGGGAGGAGGAGGCGGAGGAGGAGGAGGTGGAGGTTCGATGATGGTCATAGTGTAGGTGATGGTAATACTCAGGGTGATGGGGCCGAACTGTCATTTATTGTTCCTGGGTGCGTGGCTGACGTGGAGATTTGCGGCGCATATTCTGCGTGGTTGTTTGTTGTCGCCGTCCCTCCCGCGGCACACCCCGCGACCCGCCCCGCGACCCACTCCTCGACTCACCCCGTCAACCCATCCGCGAACTTTTCCGCGATCCACCCGATACCCACGCCGCGCCCGTCTTGTTACTCATACCAGCAATAGCGGGGTGCTACGTAGTGATGAAGATGATGTTGATGTTGAGAATGCTGACGTTATTGTTCGTGATCATGGTGATGATGGTGGTGGTGATGGCGAGGAAGAGTAGGAGGAGGAGGAGGAGGACTTGGAGGAGGAGGGAATGATCATGCTGTTGTCGTTGATGATGATGGTGACGACGATGACGGTGGTGTGGTGATGATGGTTGTGATGAGGTGAATGACGATGACGATGACGATGACGATGCTGATGCTGATGATGATGATGATGATGATGATGATGATGATGATGATGATGATGATGATTGTGGTGCTGATCATGATGCTGCTGATGCTGATGATGGTGAAGGCGATGGTAAGCACGCTGATGTTGATGATGATGCTGATGATGACGATGTTGATGGTGGTGATGATGAGAATGATGATGTCGCTGATGTTATTGATGATACTGACGATGATGATGCTGATGCTGATGATGCTGATGATGATGATGATGATGGTGATGATGATGCCGACGACGACGACGACGACGACGACGATGATGATGATGATGATGATGATGATGATGATGATGATGATGATGATGAGGCGGAGGAGGATGAGGGTAATGATGATGACCAGGATCAGGATCAGGATGATGATGGCGATGATGATGACGATGACGATGACGATGCTGCTGATGATGATGATGATGATGATGATGCTGACTATTCTGATAACGTCGCTGTTGACGATGGTGATGATGATGATGATGATGATGATGATGATGGTGGTGGTGATGATGATGATGACGATGTTGCTGATGATGATGACGATGATGATGATGATGATGATGATGATGATGATGATGATGGTGATGGGGATGGTTATGATGGCGATGCTAATGACGATGATGATGATGATGCTGATGCTGATGATGATGGTGGTGGTGATGCTGATGATGATGGTGGTGGTGATGATGAGGAGGAGGATGGTACCAACAAGAACAATGTTACTAAGATCAGAGGAGACACGAGAAATGGTGATGATGAGGAGGAGGAGGAGGAAGGCGGAGGAGGAGAAGGAGGAGGAGGAGGAGGAGGAGGGTGACGTAGATTCTTCACATTTGCGCCGCCTAGTCTGCACTAAGGTGATGAGTTTCATAGTGTTCGTGCGTTATGTTTGTACATTTGATCGCTGTGGGAAAACCCAACGGCCATCCAGCCGATGTCTGTGCAACGGAAAAGGTGAAGGAAGAGGAGGGGGAGGAGGAAAGGAGGAGGAGGAGGAGGACAAGGGTGGGGACCCGAGGACTGCCAAGAGTAGGGACTCGCCCACCCCCGGGGCTCGCTGGCCTGAAGGTGCGCGGCGCCTACGGCGCGCGCTCGCGCGCGGTCAGCTGCGACGACGCGGGCCGGGCGTCGCGCGCCGCCTCCTGGGGCAGGTCAGCATCGTCTAATCTTTCCCCATCCCCGCTGGGCCATGGTATCTCAGCAACGCCAGCCCACCCTCCTCGGAAGGGGTTGTTCCCGCGTAGCCCGACTGCACAGGCATATATGATCCAGGGTTACCCCCCCCCCATGCTAATGGGATCAGGCTCCCCCCCCCGCTGCATGGGTACGCCCGTGAGCCTCGCAAGGGCCTGAATGGGATCGCTCCCCTTCCCTCCCCCCCATGGTCGTGGCCCTGTGGGCGTGGGCGTGGTGGAGGGTGGACGGTCCGCTTCTTTCGCCAAGAGCTTTCCGAGACTAAGTTCGCAGGGCCTCGCTGATGGGATCGCCCCGCCCCCCCGCCCCCCTGTAGTCGTGGCCCTGTGGGCGTGGGAGGGTGGTGGGTGCTAGTGCCTTCCCCTCCCCCTGTGGGCGTGGGGTGTGGGATGGTTCGTGGTCGTCGTTGTCTTCTCGGGGTGGGCGTTGGCATCGTCGTCTTCCGTCGGCGTCGTTGTCGTCGTCCTCTTCGTTTTCCGTCGCCGGCGCCGCCGCCGCCGCCGTCGTCGTCATCATCGTCGTCGTCGTCCCCTCCCCATCCCATTTGGGTATGGGGGGGCCTGTGAGACCCTGGGACCCGTGTGGCCAGGGCCACGTCAGTGGGGAGACTTTGGATTGGACTATAATCGCTCCCCCTTGGATCCGCGGGGGGGGGGAGGGATGAGGAGGTGGAGGAGGAGGAGGAGGAGGAGGAGGAGGAGGAGGGGGAGGAGGACAAGCTAGGCGCGCTCGCGCCATATTTGACGTCCTACCCCTCCCTCCCATCCCTTCCCATGGCGCAGATCTCCTCTCTATTCGCACAGTCGGATGTCGTAGCAAGGGCATAGCATTACATGGCATAGCATGGTGTTGAAGATCAACGCGTAGCCTGACATAGCATGGCGTGGCGACGCCTCAAAGTGGGGGGTGGCTTCTGCGGCCCCAGAAATCAACGAATCGACACCGAATTTGTTAGCACTTCCAATGGTTGCTTCGGGGGGGCATTTTCTAGATTTGGGGGCCTATTTGAAAGGACCGAAAACCATGCCGTGGCATAGCGCTGGACATAATGATGCCAGCGCTGCAGAGGGAGCACGATTCGGAACAAGCGGAAGCGCGGAAATGAGGCCAGCGCTACAGCGGGAACACGATTCGGAACGAGCTGTAGCCGAAATTGAGGCCAGCGCTTCAGCGAGAGCCGCATTTTGAAACAACAAAACAAGAGAAAACCCCTTTCCCGGGGATCCTGTGTGTAAAAAACAAGTTCGCCAAGGGGGAGCGAATATTTCCCAGACGTCACCAGGAGAGAGAAGAGAGTAGCATTCAGATTGTGCAACTGTGGTGGTGGAGGAGGAGAAGGAGGATCGAGGAGGAGGAGCGAGGGGGGCATGGGCAAGCTCCATCATCCTTGCGAAGGGCCCCATCCAAGGGAGGGAGGAGGGAGGAGGGAGGAGGCAGGGGGCAGGAGGCAGGAGGCAGGAGGCAGGAGGCAGGAGGCAGGAGGCAGGAGGCAGGAGGCAGGAGGCAGGAGGCAGGAGGCAGGAGGCACGAGGCACGAGGCACGAGGCACGAGGCACGAGGCACTAGGCACGAGGCACGAGCACGAGCACGAGCATGAGCAAGAGCACGAGCACGAGCACGAGCACGAGCAAGAGCACGAGCACGAGCACGAGTAGGAGCAGGAGCAGGAGCAGGAGCAGGAGGAGTGTGAGTGAGTGAGTGAGAACAGTCGCGAAGCGAAGATCGAAACAGACGCCCCCCCCTGGACTTGTCGAAGAGCACGACGGACAGGAAGAGGACGCACTTCTTCTGAAAAGCTGGCAGAGAAGCCCGTGGAACCATAAGCCCGCGGATGGGTTCCTCCCAAACATAGAATGTCAGTTCACCCCTTCAACACCAGACAAATACAGAGGAAGTTGAAAGAATGCCAAAAGCCACCTTGATACAAATAAGCTGAACCGGAGCAAACTCGATACGGCCCACTACAGTAAACTGGTCATCGGGCAACCCTGACGGATCGTTCACACCGAAAACAGCCTCATTGCATTCAAGGAAAAAGCCTCCAGCCCTTGCAATAATTGACCACCATTCGCAGCACCGCGTGAAAAAAAGATAACAGTAAGAGGCCCAGTCCCAGCAACGCTGAACAAATAGGCCGCCGCCCGTACCCTCCCCACGCGGCATTGGGAGATAGCAGCATTGTAGATGATGGGAACTGAGCGCCATTGCAACCAGCAAACGCCCGAGGCCAGCGAAAGAGAATACCCCCTCCGTGCGGCTCTGAGGGATGGCTGAAATGTAAATGACGAAACCAGTGCCCGCCCAGCCTGTGGGAGCTTGAAAAACACGTGCGGGACAAGGAAGAACGGGAGAACGGCCAGACGGAAAGTAGACGCGACCCGATCTGAGCCCCTCAAGTGCGTCGCTCCCGTGAACAGCATGGGCGCCAAAAACAAATTTACCGAGCCTGACATCAAGGACGAGACATCATATGTGAGCACCTTCTGTTTTAGTCGTCACCAGCGGCTCTCCTGGAGAGCGTGGGTGAAGTGCCCCAAGCACCGCGCGCAGGCACAGAAGGCGGGCTCTTGCCAAAATGGTCTGAGCCCAAGTTGCTTGAGGCAGGAGCAGGAGGAGGAGGAGGAGGAGGAGGAGGAGGAGGAGCAGGAGCAGGAGCAGGAGCAGGAGCAGGAGCAGGAGCAGGAGCAGGAGCAGGGATCCTTTAGACACGGTGCTCCAGCAGGGCTGGCGCAGGCGGCGGCGGCGTACTGCTGGCGCCCGGCGGCGCCAGCGCGGAGGCCGCCCCCGCGGGCTGCAGCGCGAGCACCGCGGCGGGCGCGGACGCGGCGCCGGCGGCCCTGCCGGCGGTGTGCCGCGTGCACCGCGGCGGGTCGTTCCAGGCGCCCGCTGGGGCGGCGGTGGTGCCCAGGGGATGAGACGACCCAGACCCCTCCTCATTGCAAAAATAATCTCGACGGGAGGTTTTTCGCCATTTTCGGTCTCCAGGGGTGCTCACTGGGCCTCGGGACCGTCAACAAAACGACTCAGGACGAGAAACCAGTCCAAGGGAAGGGGTCAAGACCTCTGCGGGGTCGTCTTTGTGAAACAAATCACGACGTCGGGAGTCTGGGGAGGTACCGACATACCGCTGCCTTCGGGGGCGGCCAAGAGGGGGGATGGATATGTCATGGCGGGGGCCATGAGATCTCCCCAGACTTCACGGCGCTTGTTCATTCTGGGCCGCGCACGCGCCGCTGGCCATGATTTGCGCCCCCCCTGTTTGACGCCCCCTTCTTGGTCACTCCCGATGTCCTTCTCTGGGCCTCATCCTGAGAGGCCCTCGTCGCCGCGGCCGGATTCGCGTCGAGATGGGGCCAGAATCGCCGCAGCTGGAGATCTAGGCCTCCCAGATGCGGTCCTAGTAGATGGAGTCGGTGGATTGCGCCGCATCGCCGATGCGTCGGCGATGCGGCGCGATGAGGAGACCGATTTTCTCCACGCCGACGTCGCCGGTGCATCGCCGACGCTGCCGGTGCATCGCCGATGCATCGGCGATGCGGCGCGATCCTCCGACCCCATCTACTCGGACCTCATCTAGGAGGCCTCTAGGGAGGAGAAGAGGTACCCACATACCGCTGCCTTTCTCTGGGCCTCATCCTGGGAGGCCCTCGTCGCCGCGGCCGGATTCGCGTCGAGATGGGGCCAGATTCGCCGCAGCTGGAGATCTAGGCCTCTCGGATGGGGTCCTAGTAGATGGAGTCGGTGGATTGCGCCGCATCGCCGATGCGTCGGCGATGCGGCTCGATGTGGAGCCTGATTTTCTCCACGCCGGCGTCGTCGCCGATGCATCGGCGATGCAGCGCGATTCTCCGACCCCATCTACTCGGACCTCATCTAGGAGGCCTCGAGAACCAATACTGCTCCTCTTGCCTCGGCTTGGTCGTTTTGGCCCTCCTGTGAGGCCCTCGTCACTGCGGCTGGATTCTCTTCGAGAGTCTGGTCAGAGCGCGCCC
>CAUYUJ010014568.1:385002-393969 GCA_963575745.1 Prorocentrum cordatum | reverse complement strand
ATGTACTTTTTCTGGCCGACGGTATTTTGGTAGGTACTTTTTGAGTTCGACGGTACTTTGGTAGGTACTTCGGTAGGTACTTTGGTAGGTACCTTGGTATGTACTTTGGTAGGTACTTTTTGAGTTCGACGGTACTTTGGTAGGTACCTTGGTAGGTACTTTATCAGTCCGACGGTACTTTGGTAGGTACTGTAGGTACCCAGGGATGTACTTTTTCTGGCCGACGGTACTTTGGTAGGTACTTTTTGAGTTCGACGGTACTTTGGTAGGTACTTTTTGAATTCGACGGTACTTTGGTAGGTACTTTGGTAGGTACCTTGGTAGGTACCTTGGGAGGTACTTTTTTGGGGGTAGGTACTTTGGGAGGTACATTTTCATTCCGACGGTACGTCGGGATGTACTTTTGGTTTCGGCTGGTACCAGAACAAGAATTCCGTAGGTACTTCGGGAAGTACTTCGGGGGGTACCTTGGACTGTATCTGGGCGAGGTGGGGTATCGGCAGCTGATTATCGTGCTCATCCTGGGGTTGGCCGATGTATTGTTGGTCGCGCTATCAGACCACAGATGTCGGTTGGAGATATTTGTATTCCCGCTGCATTTTCGAGCTCCGCCATCGGCCCATTTTCGAGCTCGGCAGCAGCGTGGTCTGCGGGCAGGGGCGCCAGCTGCATGTATTAAAATAACATGTGTTCCAGGGCGCCAGGTGGTGAACTTGTCGCAATCTACCCCCGCGCTGAAAAAAACCAACGCACCTGGGCCTGAACGAAATACATGCGCATGTATTTTTCGCATGGAATTTTCGCATGTATGCGTTTCGGGGCCGTTCCCATGCCGCATCGGCCGATCGCCGATTTGCGCCGACTGCATATTTTTCAGAGCGCTGCATTTGTGGTTCCAGCGGGCCGCGCGGGGGCCCTCGCTGCGGCGGCGTGCGCGCTATGATCGGGCAGTGAAGTCGATGGCTGGCTGTGCGCGGCCTCTTGCAGTGCGTGGCCGATCGCGCCCGTCGCGTCGGGCGCGGTGGCCTTCGCCTGCAGCCCGCCGCCCCAGCGCGGGCGCTCGGCGGCGCGCGCCTGCCCCGCCGCGCCGTAGCAGCGGCAGGCCGCGATCTACCGCCGCGCCGCAGGAGGGTGGTGGTGGGTGGCGGGGGGGGGCGCTGGGAGTCCGCGGCTGCCTCCCCCTGCAAATTTCGGGCTTCGTTTCCCGTGCCCAGTGGTTTCGATTGCCCTTTGCTCCGACGACGCGCGCTGGCGGGGGGGGGGTGGCGGGAGGTGATAGGTGCACCGCCCGTGGCACGTGGGCTTCGCGGCTGGATGCAGCGGGCCTCTGGGGGCGGAGGCCAGGGATCTGACAGTTCTGGTTTTCTGTGCGCGGGACGTGGAGGCTGACAGGCGGGCTCCGTCCGCATGGCCAACGGGTTCGCGACCCGCGGAAGTCGGGCGACCCGCGGCGCGCGACGGCACGCGCGTTGCCGCGGGCGCGCGCGGGATGGCAGGGGTTGGAGTTTGGGGTAAGGGCACCGACGGCCAACCTGGTGCCGTCGATGGTCGCGGCGCGCAGGACGTCTCGGCGATGGCCCTGAATTGCGCTGGCCAGGATGCGCGCGCGCAGCCGCGGGTCCGCGCCGTTCGCGCTCGGCATCCTCATTGCGAAAACAAAGGTCAAGGGGTCGCGGCCGCGGCTAGGCCATGGCGGCTTGATATTGGCGGGGCAAATCCCTTTACATTGGATACTGGTGCCACCCCCCGTTCGCAGGTTGGACGAGTTCGGTCATGGGTGCATTGGTGATCGCTCCGTGTTTGACCTATGTCGCTCAGGGCTCGGCCGCCGCGCCGATGGCGGATCTGCGTCGATATGGCATCGGCTTCGGGTGCTTTAGCTGGCGGGCCACGGTTCGAGAGGCGCCCAATGTCATGTTCGGGGCTCAATGCGTCGGGCCACGGGCCCCAATCGTTATGGCGCGAACCGCGTAGCCGATCGCCCAGCCCTGGGCGGGCCTCACATCGGGCTCGAGGTGTTTCGGCCCGCTGGGGGCGCGCCCTGACCCGAATGTTAACCGCCGTGACCAGGTCGGGCCAGGGGGTCGTTCGCCCGCGGGGCGAGCAGGGCGCGGCGCCCAGGTCCCAAGTAGCGGGGCCGAGAGCTGCAGGCTGCAAGGGGCGTTGCGCGCGCAATGTGTAGCCGTCGTGCCCAGTTGGCGGCACGGGGCACAATATTGTCGATCTTCGCAGGGAAAGCTGGTGCTCGGGGCCACGCGGCGGGAGGCGGTCGGCGCAGTCGACGAGGCGAGGTGGCGGAGGGGGGTGGCGGGGGGCGGCTGGGAGCTCGCGGCGGCATCGGCATGGGCGTCTAAGCGCAGGCGGAATGAATGCGGTGGGCCGTGGGCATTGCTCTCTGTGCCCGCGCGCGCGTGGCGGCCCGAGCGGTCCTGGTTCAAGGATTCTCTGTCCTTTTTCAATGTGAGAGCCGAGCTAGGCTCGGTGCCGTCGGGACCGACGGTGCAGGGCAAGCCATGGAACGCCCAGGGCTTGCTTTGAAGGCCGAGTGGGGCAGGTATATCGGGCTTCGTGTTGCTGGTTGCTGATCGGAATCGACGGCATGCGCGCGCGTTTCGCGGGAGGCGCGCCGCCGAGGTCGCCGTCGCCGTGTGCGGGGCCGCAGCCGCGCTCGCGGCGGCGGCTGATAGGTGGGCAGCAGCGGGCCCGTAGTTCGAGGTTCAGTGTGTTCGTCGCCGACGCGCGGCAGTTCTCGAGGCGCGCGAGGGCGTTTCGATGCATGGGGTTTGTTGGGTTGTGGGCCAATCGCGGGCTAATGGCACATGTTCGCGCCATCGGCACTGGGCCGCAGGGTGGCGTCGACGTGGATATTCGATGTCTGTGCCGAATGGGTCGGCGCCGCTGGGTTCGGCGTTCCCAATGTGCTGGTTGGTCACGCGCTTGTTCGCGTGTCGTTGCGGCCGAGGCTCAATGGATCGGGGCGGCCCAGGGTCGATGTCGGCGGGCGTTTGCATCGGGCGCAGGCGCAGTCATGGTGGCCGCGGGTCGAGGGCGGGCAGGCGGCGGGTGGGCGGGCGTGGGGGGGCGGGTGGCAGCACGACCGTTGAGGGCCGCCCACAGTGTCAGAGCGATGGCGCTGGGGTCGCGCGCAAGGTGTCGGCGATGCGAAGTGCAGAGGTTGCTGTGGTTGCCGAACTGGCGTCGTGCCCAGCCGTTGGCATTCCTCCAAGCGCATGGCTCGCCGCTCAGCGCACTCGGGGGCGCGGGGCACGGTGCGCGGCGCGCAGTGCCATTGCGCCAGGGCATTGCGCTTCGAGCGGGGGCCGCGGCGCATCGGGCTGGTGCATTAGGGGTTAGGGGCGAGAGCCGAGGGGGCAGGGCCTCGGCCGCTGGCAGCGCCCAAGTCAGGGCTGCTGCGGGGGGATGACGGCCGACTGCTTGGGGCCGCATGCGCTTCGCTCGAGGTTGGCACGCTGTGCCTGGTGGCAGAATCAAGTGCGGTGGCAGCCGACTGGCCAGGTCCATTGGCCAAGCTTCGAATGCCGAGTGTTTAGGTTATCGGGCTGCGGGCGCGATGTGAGACTTCGGGGTTGGGCTCGAGCGCTCGGGGCCAATGATGATTTGAAGCGTTGGGCGGGTTGGCCATTGCCCGCGGCCTCGCCCGACGCGCATGGGCTGATGGCTCAGGGCAATGGGGCCGAGACCACAACCCCAGGGCCTCTGGGACATGGGGCTCGGGCTCACCGTCCGAGCCGAAAGCTGATCGTGGCTCGGTGCTGAGGCGCCCCGGCAGGGGGGCGGAGACATGCGCGCGGCAGTGCGAGGAGCCGTGCGCGGGGCAGGCGGTTGGGGATTGGCGCCGCGGGCGCCTTGCCGCCTCAGACGGCCGCGCGCCCTCGTGCCCAGGGCGTCGGGCACTGGGCTTCATGCTCGGCTCAGTTGCGAGGGCGTCGCAGGTCAAGGTGAGGGCATGGGCTCGGGCCCGATAGCCACGGGCGCAAGGTTCGGGGCCAGTCGGCGGAGGAGCTGGCGCTCGGGAGTTGGAGCTCGTCGGGGGCCGGGCCCAAGAGGCCTTAGGGCTTGGGCTTCTGATGCGTCGCCTCGGCGCTACCGCGCGCAATGGCGCTGGGGGCGCGGCTCAATGCGCATGGCGGGGACGGGTGATTAAGCGCGTGCGAGCGTGCCTTTACGGCCTGCAACGCGCGGCGCGTTTCTCGCAGTGGGGTCTCAGCGCGTGGCTCGGGGTTTTGACACCCGAGCTAAGCGCGCCTGGGGCCGTCGGGGGCCGCGGCGCTGCGCGTGCGGTCTCGGGGAAAATACATATGCTTGGGTCGCCCCGTCTACTTGGGCCCTTGAAGCCCCGAGCGCGCGATTCGCGGCAGGGGCAGGCGCGCCGCGTGATTCGGGGCCTTGTCTTGTAGGGCCTGCGTTTGCTCGCGCCCTGGCAGGTAGCAGGCCCCTATCTTATAGCGCCCATGTTTTGCGCCCGAGAGCTCTGTGCTCGGAAATTCAAGTGTGCGTCAGCCGCGGGGCCGTCTGCAAGTTTCGCGCGGCGAGACGCGTCGTCTCGGTGCGAACTGTCAAGGCCCTGGGCTTCGGGGTCAGCTTCCAGCGCGCGGCTGGGGCCAGGGGGCTCTGCGCCCGCTGCAGACAAGTTGGGTCTACCCGCGGTGCCGCGCGGGCCGTTCCGCACATATCCACCCGCTTTGGGTTACATGTGCAGGTTTCCGGAACGGGGAGCGCGGCATCGCCGAGTTCGGTTGCGTCGCCACTCTCCCCCCTCATATGGTTCGGGCGCATGGTTTTGTTTTTGTTGTTTTTTCCCCCGCTTTGGGTGCGGTTGTTCTCGGAGTCCCGCGCAGTGCGGCGCCGTCTTGGGGCGCGACTGGGGCGCGCGTTCGCACGCTGCGCCACGCGCGCGCCTGCTCGGGCAACGCGGCGCTAGGTGTTCAGTGGCAACATGATTGATCAATAACCGTCGTTGCGCGACCGCTGCAACATCTACCATCATCGTTAACCACCGTCGTCTATTCACGGCCCGCCAAGCATGTTCAACTTATCGTCATCATTGTCTGGCATGCCACCTAAACGCACATGCACCATGCGTCATCATACACGCACCATCACCATCGTCATATACTCACATTTCGTCATGTCGCCGTTGTGCCCAGGCTTTGTCAAGGCAGGGCGCCGCCGACGACAGCCGAGTTTTCTCTTGAGCAGAGACCGCCATGGACGTCCACCTTACTGGAAACTTCAACCTCGTAGTGACTGACCCAAGTCGGCCGATATCGTATGAAAAAACGCATCGACGTCGAGGTGCCCTTGACTCTGCTGATTCTCGGGTCGAAGCCAGGGGAGTCGTCATGCCCGACGGAGAGGGACGCTGGCGGTTCACAGTCGCAGGCGACAGAGCGGGAGGAGCCAGAGGAGCCCACTGTCGTTGAGGCGGGCGCGGAACAGCAGGGAGTGGACATCTCTTTCATAGAATCTGGATGGCGCGCTGAGGTGGCCGAAATTCGGCGCGCGAACGGCATGGTGCCATCCGTTCCCACCGACTGGTTGCCCCCCAGGGTAGAGAGGGCGTTGTTCCAACCGCACCGTTTCACTCTGCATGCGGGCGAGGGCGCGTCTGCCCTGGCATCGGGGCAGTCGGGCGTTGAGGACTCAGCCGTATATAAGAGCGCCGACGTCCTCGCCCAGAGGTCTGCTGAGAGCGCCGCGGGCTCTCACGCGGGCGTCGGGGCATCGCAGACCCCGTCAGCTTCGGGCAAGCGCGCCGCTTTCGATCCCAATGAAGTTTTGGAAGTGCCCGATAGCTTGAGCCCAGAGAAGCCCCCGTCCGACGTAGGATCGCAGTTTGCTCCCTCCGAGCCCCGTCATGGTTATGACAGTTTGTTTCCGATGGGCGTGTGCACGCCAGCGAGGGTGCACGACGCAGGCGAGGGCCTGTGGACCCCGACCAAGGCCGTTTCAGACTCGGGCAACAGTATCCAGCCCCCGCTCAAGAGAAAGCGCAATTGGCTTTTGAAGCCAGAGTTTGGCGGCCCTGCTTCCAGCACTTACGACAGCGGGCAGAAGGCCCGATCGGCAGCCGCGGTCCTCACCGCTCCCACCCGAGGAAATCAAACCTTTGGATTTGCTGGGCCACAAGCTCCAGAGCCCTAGCATGGTGCTTAGCGAGCTCTCACAGGCTTTCCCTCCGTGAGTATGATGGGGCGGCAGGGGTGGCGGGAGTAAGGGATGGGCGGGAGCGGGGCATGCGATGCTAACACGTATGAGGGGTATGTCGATTGTAATTGGGGTGTGGGGAGGGATGGGTCGAGGCCAGGTCGCCACAATATCAGCCTGCTATGCGTGTGGGCGTGGCGGTGTCGCCGTTTGCTCGCTGCATGGGTCGGCTTCATCACTGCCTGATTCGGGTCATGTTTCAAAGGCGTTTGTGAATTCCAGGTGCTGGGGACGTCTGTGCCACTCAGTGCTCGTCTGCCGCTCATCTTCACTCGGGTTTGAGTGCCATTGCGGGGCAGGGCGCTCAGAGGTTGGTCCAGAGCCATGCGAGGACGTAATTATTGTGATAGTGAACATCCTTCCTCATCGTCGTCCTCTGCCTTAGTCCTTCCACTGCTCCACCCCTCGCGCCCCGCCCCTCGCCCGCCTGGTCACCCTATCCACCCCATGCGCGCCCTCGCTCACATCATTTCCGTTTTCATATGCATGCTCCTCTTGATTGTGTGTACTCTCTTCGCCATCTCCAACTCTCCCTCTCACTGCCCCTCCTCAGTCCCCTCCGTCGCCATGGTCATCCCCTTCAGCACCCCTCGCCATCTCCTCGCCAGCACCCTCATCCCTCTCCTCGGTCGTCGTTGCCCTCGGCTCGACTCCTCCTCCTCTTCCTCCCAATCCCTCCCCCCGCGCCCGTGCATCGCTCTGTGAACGCCGGCGCTGGGTCGGCGTCGGCGTGGACGTCTCGGCCGCTGGAGGACAGCCCCGCGCGCCGCTCGCGAGCCCCCCCCGCGTGCGTTTGCAGTCTCCGCCTCGTCCTCGCCACGCGCTCGCATCCCTCGTCGCATTCATTGCCATCGGCTTTGCATGGGCGGGACGTGCCTCCCACGATATCTCTCTCCCCTCCCCCCGCGGGCTGAGCAGTGCTGTCGGAGTGATTGCGGAGCTGCGCGAGAGCGAGGGCGAGCCCGATATCGGGGGCTCGATGGGGCGGGCGCTGGAATTGTCGTCGTGGGGAGTGGGGGAAGGGCGGTTATCATCAGGGTGAGGGCTGGGGCTGGGGAGGGCGATAGTGAAGCTGGTAGCTCAGTGGGTATTCTGAGTTTCAGGAGCAGATCCACAGCCGTGCCGCCCGAATCGAGCTCTCGGCCCGATGTGACGGTGAAAGCCTCGCTGCGTTGTCAACGGTGCGACTGTCGCCACTCAGAGTATGCACATCTTGTCGGTGAGTTGACGGTTGTCTGGGCGCCCGCCCCTTTCCGTCTCCATGTCCCTTTTGGCGGATATTGCCATTTATGCTCAAGCAAGGCTTGAACACCGAGCTTTAACGACACCTTTTTGTGTCAGGGCACAGTGCCAGCAGCACCGCCCGATTTCAACACCGCTCTCTCGACATGGGCAAGCGTGGTGACCACAATGCGAAGCCCCCGCAGAAGGTTCCCTGTGGCCAGGGCCGCAGGCGTCGTGGTTCTCAAGATGCCTCTGCCGCTGCTGCCCACTCGGCCGCGTCGGCGCTGGCGAGATTGGCTGCGCCTGACTCCTTCCAGTGCGGCACGTGCGATGTCACCGATGTCAGCATGGCGGTGCAAGATGCGCAACGGTGCCAACCTGCACTACGTGTTTCGATCGGTACTGCAAGGGCTTCACCCAGTTCGGCAGCTTGGAGAAGGTCCAGGAGGGCGTCAACGAGGAGGGCTCGCACATACACGGATGCTGGGAGGAGTCCAAGCGCATCGAGAAGGGCGAGGCCGCGAAGTCCTTCTTCCCGACGGCCGTCAACGAGGGTAGCCAGTTCATCATCGCGGTCGTGAAGCCGATGGTCGACATAACCCGCGGGCAGCTCGTCTCAGACGTGCTGCACGAGGAGCCCGAGGCGCTGGGCATCAAGCTCCAGGACTTGCCCGACCACGAGGGGAACACCTACAAGGGCATCTTGGTCCCCAACCCGCAGCGGCCGTACTTGGAGTACAACGTGACGAACGAGATCTACGCCAACATGATTGCGCACAAGATGACGCCAGACCAGCAGACGTTCGATGCGCAGGCTTTGGGCACGTACGATCACGTGCGCAAGGATCGGGCAGCGTTAAGACGCACGCCTCACGCTCGGATGCTTGATCACGGGGCTTTGTTTCCTTATGTTTTCTGGCACGACCCCCCCCCTCCACGCGAAACTTGGAGGGGGCGTCGGGGCTTCCCCGACGCTTGCGCTTCGTCGCCCCCGCCCTCTATCGCCAGCTTGCCCCCCTGGATTGTTCCTGGCCGCATGTGCGCCCCTTTGCCCTCTCCCCCTCCCCTGCTTGATCCGCGGCATGGCCGAAGGAATGCCGTGAACAAGGGAGGAGGGGGCGGCGAATGGGATCGCATGACGGCGTTAGCTCGTCGCCGAGACGTTCACAAGCATCTGAGTGCGAGCGTGCGGGGCGCAGTTGTCGCAGGGCCTTTCCACCGCTGGCAAGTTCAAGCCCATCTGCGTGAAGGCGCGCACAGAGGCCTACACCATCGATTCCCTGATTGCGAGGGCGGAGAACTACAGGAAGACGCAAGCGGAGATCGAGCGGAGGGCCAAAGAGGCCGAGGATGCGGTTGTTGCTGCCAGTGGCGAGAGCTCGTTCGGCGGCAGCCCTTCGCCCGCGGCTCCGCAGCAGGGCGCGCTTGCAGCGGGGTCTGGGCCGCAGCTCAATCCTGCGGCGATGGCTTGCTCGCGGTCCGTCGTCGCCCCCTCCGAGTGCAGGCCGCCGAGGA
>CAUYUJ010014568.1:347502-380002 GCA_963575745.1 Prorocentrum cordatum | reverse complement strand
GGCTGCTGCATCGCCCGCGTTGGTCGTTTTCGTCCGTAGGCGCTCCCGACTTGCACTATCAGCCAGGTTTGCTCTGGCTTTTTTCGTAGCGCTCGAGAAACGCCGCACCCCCGCGCGCCCAGGACTTAGCTGGGCAGCGGCGCAGCGGCAGAAGTGCCGCGATGCGCTCGGTGATCCCCGACCAGGGTCACCGCGCGATCACGGTCTGGCAGTTGCGCGGCGGTGCGCGCGGACGTTCAACTATGGGCGCAGCCGCCCCCGCGACGTAACGTCGCCATTATAGCTCCTGCCTTTTTGGCGCGCGCAGTCTGTGGGTTTGCTGTCCCAGCGAATGGTTTCAGTTGTTTCGTTTCCAGCTAGCGCGGGCGGCTCTTCATTATGAGGCATGATGCTGGTTGTTTCAGCAGGCCGTCGCCGAGTTCCCACGCGCGCGCCCCGTCCGTTTCGATGGGCGTGGATTTGGTCGGCCAACGAATCGATGCACCAGTCTTTGCGGCGTTGCATCGGCGACGCCGCATTGCAAAAAGCCGTTGGTACTTTGGAACCTATTTTTTTTCGGTTGCTACTTTCTACGTTTTTCGTAGGTACTTTGGAATGTACCCTAGAACCTATCCGTGTAGCTACTTTGCTCTTTTTGGCCACCCTCTTGACGTAGCGGGACGTGCCTATCATAATCGGTCAGAGGAGGAAAGGTACTCATGCTGCTATTATTCTCTCGCTTTCCCCCTTTTGGGCCTCCTGGGCGGCCCTCGTCGCGACCGCTGAATTCGCCTTGAAATTCTTGTCAGAACGCACCTCGGGAGAGGTCTGGGGGCTAGCGGTATCGGTACCTCTTGGTTTCCCGAATCGAGGAGCATCCTGGATCATCTGGCAAACAATGAACGCACGAAACCGAAACATACACGGGGAATGGACGTCCAAGCGATGGCAAGGTGCCACCTCTGTCTAATGGCGTTCGACCCATCGGACAAGAGGCGGTGTTGGGTGTCAGTCTAAGGTAGGTTCGCGTCGTATCCACCGTCGGCGACCCCGCCGCCGGCGTTCAACGCTGAACCCAGCCGGCGGTCCAGACTCGGTCGATATTGAACGATCGGATGTTCCAGAAGCGGCCCATCGTTGAAGGTGGCACGCTCCCCGCCGTGTCAGGAACCAACGCCGAAGTCGGCACGACACGAACATGCCGTAGTGCCGCAGTGGCGTACGACACGCCACTTGGCCCGTAGTGGGGTCCGTCGGGCCATCGTGGGGCATCGCGGGGCCCTGTTGGGCAGCCTCGGGGCCTTCTTTGTGCCCCCTTGAGCCGCTTACACTCTTATGCCTCGCTGGACTCTAAACACGGTTCGGCACTGCCACTGCCAATGTCACCCTTTCGTCACGGCCCCTTCCTCGGGTGACGGCGACAGCGACAGCGGATCGGGGTTTTGTAGCGCGCGTTGGGTAGCGCGGCGTTGCCAGCTATTTCCGTTGACGTTTTGAAGTTGGTTCTTGTGTTTGTCGTCCCCCGAAGGTGCCCAAAGATTGGAGCGGGGTCGCCGTCGTCGTCAGTGGTGTCGTCGTCGTTGTCGTCCTTTAGTCATCATCGTCGGTGTGGTCGCCGTCGTGATCGTTGCAGCCGCCGTCGTTGTCACCGTTGTCGTCGTCGTCGTCATAATCTTCGTCGTCGGTGTTGTCGTAGCCGCTGTCGTTTCCGCCGTCGCCGAGGTTGGGGAGCCGAGGAGGCGGAGGAAGGATGGATGCAGGAGGAAACGCAGGGAGCTAGCACGTGTAGGAGTGTAGGAGCAGGAGCGCCAATAGTAGATTAGCATATTGGATTGCATTTGGGCCGTCTTTTGCAGAATGTGGGTCCTCTTGGCCCGTCTTAGGGTCGTGTCTAACGAGAGTTGCCCGAGACCTTTTGGGGAGCCGTTTGGCCTTTCGGGGGCCTCTTGGGAGCGCCTCGGGGGCCTAGTTTGGGCTCTCGGAGCCCATAATGGTACCCTCTTGGGGCCATCGCGGGCGCTTCGCGCGCGGCCCCCTTCCAGACCCAAGGAGAGTCTTTTGTGCTCATATAAGAGCAATCCTCTCGGCCATGCTTGGTTAATACAACCTCTGGTGCGCTGTGGTCTGACCACAAGGAAGACTATCACCACAAAGATCACAACGAGACCCAGGGAGAGAGGGCGAGGGGAGGGACAGGGTGAACCCCTCCCCGAAGGGGAAGAAGTGGGTTCGAAGATGACACCCCTCAGAAAACATCCGCCCAGATGGCCGATGTGGGACTCAAAGTGGGAATGTACTGATGCCTTGCGCTGTCTAAGAGCCTGCATTCCATGTCCAACCCCTTGAGGATTCCGCACGGTACTTCTGCTGGTGACTGCTTGGAGGAGGCACACAATCTCATCAGTGCAAGCATTGTTTTGGGCTTTACTCGGCAGGGGGAAGATATTTCGATTTGACGCCAACATTCGATGCATGTTGGGCTCGATCCGCGGAATGCTAGCCCGAGCTATTCTTCCGCAAACGTCGTAGGTCTCAAAGACGAGGGGTCCAACACACCACCCGCGGCGCAGCGCAATGGTGGATTATCATCATGGTCATCGTCCTTGCTCGGCCGGGGGGGTTAGGACAGGGTGTATCTTTCCAGAGCGTTCTGGAACGCTCTCAGAGCTTTCTGGATCGCTCTGAGAGGGCCGCGGCGCCTTACACATCTTTCGGAATGGCCAGATCTCAGAGATCCCCGATTCATCCTGGGCCGATGTTGTCCTTGTCTTGGTTTCTTCCTGCTTGTCGTCTGTAGCCGGGTCTTGTTCAAGCTGGCAGCCCGCCTCCGCCTCGCACGCAACTCTTGCCTCTGCGGTCGCGCGAATCAACCCGGCGTCCCACGCTCGGACAAGACCTGGAACCCACGGCCATCAGCGATGGTAGCTTGTTGGAGAGGCGTCGCCCGCGTGCTCGACGGCACCCGGGGACAAGATGTCCTCTTTGATCAGAACGGCGGCGCCCTCGCGTCCGCGAAGGTGGATTCCGCCACGTGGACCGCGCCAGCACCGAGCCCCAGCTACGGCCTCGTGACGAAGTTCGAGAAGCAGCCGAAGGGTCCGAAGATACCCGAGCAGATGATGAACGAGATGCACGAGCTGCGGGATCGGCTGATCGAGTCGGAGCAGGCGAAGAAAAGGGTGCGCGAGGCGGAGCAACGCCCCCGCCTCGGCGCAGAGCCGCCAGAGCCTCGCAGGGCTCCGGATGTGATCGTCACCGAGGAGGCCGCTGGCAAGCGCAGCCCGGAGCTCAGATGAGGAAGAGGTACCGATCCTGCTGGCATTCCCTCTTCCCCCTTTCGAAGAAGAAAACAGCAGCATGAACCTAAACTTTCGGCGTTCCGCACGGATTTCTTGGATCCGCGCTGGGCCACCCTGGCGGCGCCTCCGGCCCCGCCCTAGGCGCGCTCCGCGCGCCAGGGAAGGGGGTCAGCGCAGACCTCAGAAATCCGCGCGGGGCGCCAACAATCTATGTTGATGCCGCTC
This sequence comes from Prorocentrum cordatum, assembly GCA_963575745.1. NCBI lineage: Eukaryota > Dinophyceae > Prorocentrales > Prorocentraceae > Prorocentrum > Prorocentrum cordatum. The sequence goes on along the minus strand of CAUYUJ010014568.1, from coordinate 376,499 downwards.
TTTCTTCTTCTGCCCTCGTGGGCTTCCTGGGAGGCCCTCGCCACCGCTGGATGCGCCTCGCAGTGTTGATCAGAAGGCTCCCCAGGAGAGTTCTGGAGAGTAGCGGTGTCGGTACCCGTGGGTTTCCCCAGGAGTGCGGAGACAGCGTGCGCATCGGCTACTCCGTCGTCCTGGCGGGGGAGGACGCGCCGATCGTGGACATGTGCCCGGATTTCGAGTACGTCATCGGGGGCGGCCCCCGAGGTTCGGGGTGTCCAAGAGGGGGGTGACGACTAGGCTAGGGGCGGTGGACATCATGGTGGGGGGGGGCAGGATATCTCCCCGGTGTCGTGGCCCCCTCTTCTTCTTGCAATGCGTCCCCTGGCCCCCCCCCTCGCCCGAGCACATGCCGCTGGCCATGATCTGTGACACCCCCTTCTCGGTTGCCTCCGCTGGGACGCCCCCGAGAGGCACCGGACAACTCACTGCGGATGCGCTCGAGCGCATGTTGGCAAAGCTGCGCAGGGGCCAGATAGCTTCTATGCAATGCACCCTGGGCGACCTGTTCCTCCCTGGATCGCCTCAGGTTAGGGAGCACGGGGCAGAGACGCGTGCTGTGTGCGAGGCAAGGCTCTTCGAGATTTACCAGACGCGAGATTGTTCCTTCCAGAAGGGAGGGGGAAAGGTCTTCAAAGAGGTAGTGAAGGAGGGCGTGGGGGCATGGTGCGACACTCCGACCGACGAGGGGACGGCGCTCTTACGCGTGGAGGAGGTCACGACCGACGACGGCACCAGACTGTACCCGCTCGGCGGTGATGCTCCCATCGAGCAGTGGGTGGTCCCTGGCAACGGACAGGTCTGCGACGCTCTCGAGTGCGCCGTGCTCGAGATGCGGCAGCACGAGACGGCGCTGGTCACCTGCTCGGATCCTGCCTTCTGCGCCGGCGGCCAGCCCGAGCTGGAGGCTGCCCCAGGGGGAGGGGCCACGTACCGCGTGACGCTCCTCGACTACACGAAGGGCCCAGACGTCTGGAACTTCCCGGAGGAGGAGAGGCTGAAGTTTGGAGAGCGGCGCAAGGCGATCGCCAATGCGCTGTTCAAGAAGGGCCGCTTCCGGCTTGCCCACGAGCGGTACCGGCGCGTTGAGGAGTTGTTCCACCACCTGGACCGCCCCAAAGGGAGTACCGTCAGCCCAGTGAGGGACAGGTTCAATGCTCAAGTCGTCCCGGGAGAATTGCGTGTTTTTCAAAAGTCGCATTCGGCTTCCAAACAAGAATCGGCTTCGAAGCAGACTTAGAGCATTGCGTGTTTGTCCTAAGTCGAAACACACAGTTCTCTCAGGCGGCTAGGTGGGAGTCGAATGCCACGCCCAAAAACGCGCAGTTCTCTCAGGCCGGCTTGAGCATGGCGCCGGACAGGTTCCTGGGCAAGCCCGAGCTCGCCCAGAGCTGCAGGGAGCTCAGGAGCGCCTGCCGGCTCAACATGGCGGCCTGCTGCCTGAAGTTCGGCGATCCCTCGAGGGACAGCAGGCGGCATAGGCACGAACCTCTGGAGCTCCGTGCGAACTTCCCGGATCGGCGCTGCTTCCCGCTCTTCGGGAGCCTTGCGAGGGGGCCAATGCAGGCGGGGGTCAGCCAGAGCGCCCGATTTTGCAGGGTCCTGCAGGGCCAGGGTCGCACTGACCTGGGTCTGGGTGCACGATCTTGCAGGATCTTTTCGCCTTGACCAGGGTCTGAGTGCAGGATCCTGCAGGATTCTACAGGATTCTGCAAGGCCTGACTGACCGACACTGGTCTGGATTAATACGGGTCAGAAGATCCCCGACACTTCCTGGCGTGCCAGAGCGCGCCAGGTGCGGTGCTGGAAGCGCCGCCAGGGGGGTCCAGCGCCGATCCAAGAGATCTGCGCGGAGCTACCAAAGTTTGTTCGGGGAAGCGCGAGGCTCGAGTTCGACGGAACTCGGGCTTGCCGACGCTGTTTGACGAGTCCGTCCGGGACTTCGACGGTCCAGTTTTTGTTGTGGGACGTTTGCAGCGGCCTACGTCTCATCAAATTTTAGACTGCGTCTCGTCATTTCCCTGACGGCCCGGTCAGGCCAACCCGAGCCTCGTTATTCGGCGGCGCGCAGAGGGGGTAGGGGGAGGGGGGAAGGCTACTTAGAAGGAGGCTGCTTCGTCGAAGGCGCGGACCTTCCACCTACAGACAAGGCCCACGCCTTCTCTGAGAAGCAGGCCTGCTTCTGAGAAGCCTCCCCCCCTACCCCCACCCTCCCTCGCGCGGCCGAGTTGCCTCCGCCGGGGTGACCCGAGTCCTACACCTTAGTCGATGCTTAAGAAAACTTAAGTTTTCGACCAGAGTCTCGATTATTCTTAATGTTTCAATGTAAATCCCAAGATTTTGATAGAAATTTTGGGTTTTTATTCAAGTTCTGAGACTATGAATTTCTTAACCCATCATTTCTTAAGCATTTCGCAGGGTGTACGTCTCTCCGATGTGTGTCTGTGCCGCTCCCTGCTCCTCCTGATCCCGCGGGCGCCAAGCGGGCGTGCGACCTGGTGCTCGCGGCCGAGCCGGAGAGCCGCAAGGCGCTGTTCCGGCGCGCGCAGGCCTTCGCGCAGCAGAAGGACTTCGTGCAGGCGCTCGCCCCTGGGGGAAGCGGGTCCCGAGGGACGCTATTCGGTGTCGTTTGACCGATCCCCATCGCCACCCCCATCCCCCTTCGAGACCCCCACCAAATCACCCCCCCTAGTTGGGGATACACGCCTCGAAGCCCGAAGGGAACAGCCTAGATCCCCATGTAGGGGGGCAAATCGGCCAGTGGGGCCGAGGCCACGCCGCTGGGGATGGGGATCGGTTAAACGATATTCAGTTGTGAGCGAATGGCGACGCGATGTTTTTCGTTATTTTCGGCCCCCGAGGGCCCTTACCGGTGCTCGTGATCGTCAAATCACGACTCAGCGCGACATCTGGGGATCGACGTTGTGAACAAATCACGACGCCAGGGGTCTGGGATCGGGCCCTGAGGGAAATTGGTTTGTATGCTTTTCGCCGGTTTCTGGCGCTCGGGGCCCTCCACGGGCCTCGGGCCTTTCAGAAAACGGCGCAGGATGAAAGACTCGGTTTTGGGGGGAAGGCTCCCGGGTCCAGGACCCGTTTCACTCAGGAGCCGCTTCCCCCATGCGAAAGGCGTCCCTAGATCTCGAGCGGTTGCTCGACATCGACGGCAGCATTGAAGAGGCACGGGCCCTCTACAAGAAGGTGCAGGTCGCGCGACGCGTATCTCGGAGGAGGGCCAGTCGAGACAGCGACGGTCCTCCCTGGCGTTTGTCGCGCTCTTCGGGCTCCCCGAAAGGCTTCTCGTCGCCACGGCTGGATCCTCCCCGAAAGGCGGGTCAGGATGGACCCCGGGAGCGGTCCAGGGACCGATTCCGAGCGGCATCGGGCCAGGCGTGCGAGCCGCCGTTGTCTCGCTTTGTTTTTTCCTCCGGGCATCGGACCAGCGGCAGCGGAAGAGCTTCCACTTCGGCGCCACGTTCGGCGGGATGCAGGACCCACGCTCCGTCAAATGGGACTACACGGATGCCGCCATGGACGGCCCTGGCATGGAGGCCGTGCCGATATCGTCGCACTTCCATCCGAAGAAGGCGCTTGCGATCAAGGCTTGATACCATGGCGTCACCACTTCGCAGCTGCATGGGTAGTCCGAAGCTCAGGCAAATCTACTTCGATCATTTCCCCGAACTGGCGCACTCGCTCAGGGGTACTTGCATCAGTCCCCTGGAGATGCCCAGGATTGCCGCGAGCACTAATGCCCCCGCTGGCCGCTACCCTGCCTTGCCGCTGCTTCCAGTGTCGCGAACGCTGGTTATCGCAGTTGTTCCTTGTTTTGTTTATCGCAGGAGTTCGTTGCAATCTTTAGCGAGTATGTTGCCATGCCGCGATTGCTCGCTGTTGTCGCATACCGCTAGTTTGTTTTGCCCTCATAGGCCGCGATCGCTGGTTGCCGCCATTGGCCCTTTCCCAAACATCCTGTGGTGGCGGGTCCTCGTTTTGAAGTGACAGCGCCTCACGTTCCTCCTTCCTTCTCCTCCCCCTCCCTTCTCCTCCATCATCATCAGCAATCTAATGCACCCCTCAAACGCTGTGCCCCCGTAGGTAGCTCCGCTGAAGGCCCCAGTGGCAGTGTATACATGATCCTTGCTCCAGGTCCGACCCACACCCCCAGATGGGATGGGTCCCAGGACTCGGCGGGCCCCCCCCACCCCCCCACCCCAGATGGGATGGGGGAGGACGACGTCGTCGCCGTCGTCGTCATCGTCGCCGTCGTCGTCGTCGTTGCCGCCGTCGTCGTCGTCGCCGTCGTCGTCGTCATCGCCGTCGTTGTCGTCGTCGCCGTCGTCGTCCCTCCCTCTCTCCACTCATGTCTTCCTTCCTCCATCCCCCCCTCTCTCACGCCCTCTCTGAAACGAAGAGGCGGAAAGTGACGCAGAGGCAGACGATGACGGCGGCGAAGATGCCGACGACGACGATGACGATTTTTCTCAGATCGCAGACGTAACTTCGGAACGCACCCCCATCCTAGTTCCTTATTATCATATACCCCCACCTACCTCGTATTCCGGCCGATAGCAACCCGATCCGGGACCTCCCATCTGGACTTCAAAAAATCAATACAAAGTGGCCGTTTTTCTTCTCAACATCGTCTTTCTTGTCGTCGACGATGCGAAAAGCGTGGCAGGAATGGGACGCGGCGCACATCGCGCGCGGCAGTCAATCTGAGCCCGCCTATCCTGATTGTAAAAAACCAATACAAAGTCTTCGTTTTTCCTATCAGCATGGCCTGCCTTGTCGCCGACGGTGCGAAATATGTGGCAGCAATGGGGCGCGGCGCACATATGGGACGCGGCGCGCATCGCGCGCGGCCGTCAATCCGGGCCCGCCCATCCTGACTGTAAACAATCAATGCAGAGTTGCTGTTTTTTCCTCTCAGCATGGCCTGCCTTGTCGCCGACGGTGCGGACGTACATGCGGGCTGCGGGCCCTCCCATCCTGACTGTAAAAGACAATACAGAGTTGCCGTTTTCCCTTTCATCATGGCCTGTCTTGTCGTCGACGATGCGAAATGCGTGGCAGGAATGGGGCGCGGCGCACATCGCGCGCGCAAGGCGGGAGGGGCCACCTTATTTGTCAGAAGCAATGCCATGCATGCCATGCTGATTATCCCTGCCCACATAGCTGTTCTTGTCGTCCACCCCGCAAAAGTGCATGGCAAGAATTGGGCGCGGCGCACCCCCCTCCCCCCCCGCTCGAAGTGAATGAAATGACCTTCTCGCTTGGGCGCCGAGCGAAATTTTATCAAAATTGCGCTCCCGCTTTGGCTCGGCGCACGTTTTTAGCTCGCCAATTCATTGGGCGCCGGGGCGTTCCAGGAGGCCCTGGGGTGACGAATGCCTGGGAGGTTTTTGCTTGTTCAGGCTCTTGGACGGCCTCCTGAGGCTCCCCGCGGTTTCTTGGCGCTCCCCGCGGTTTCTTGACGCTCCCCAGGCTTGAGCTGCAGGTCGCTGGATGGGCGCGGTACTGGACCCAGGCTCCCGAGGTCGGCGAGACGATGGAGTGCTACAGCGAGTGGCTCGACCACTGCGTCGGCTACGTCACGCAGATCCTGTCCCAGCCGCGCTTCGCCACCAGGCTACGGGCGCGTGGGAGGACGGCCGAGGAGATGGCCGAGGAGATCTGCGAGCGGGCCTGGGGGACTGGCATGCCTGCGAGGCGGGCCTACTACAGGTGGCGCCACACGCTGACGCGGTCGCAGAGGATCGTGTCGGACTGCATGCGGCGCTACGACTACGTGTGCCTGCGGACGTGGCTGGCCGAGCTGCGGCGGGAAGGGCAGCCACCGCCCATTGGCCCGCTCAGAGCGCCTTCGGTGCCGTGGAATGCGGGACGCAGGAGGCGACGGAGAAGTGGTTGAAGGTCGGCCCCTCCTGGCACGGGCAGCCGCTGCGTGGCGTTCTGGCCCCAGCGGCTCGCCGCAAGGCGCTGCGCGGCGGTCTGGCCCCAGCGCGCCGCCCTTCGCGTCCGTCGACGTGATCGGCATCACTGGCCTCCCCTGAGGCTGCGGCCCCCTGGCCGCCTGTGCTGCGTCTAGTTGGCCTGGCCGACGCGACGTCCTGCCGCTGCTCTCCGCTGCTCTTGGCGCTACGGCCGTCTGGAGGCCATCTTGGGCGCCTTGATACGATCTTTCGGCGACTCAGGGCTACTAGTAGTAGTAGTAGTAGTAGTAGTAGTAGTAGTAGTAGTAGTAGTAGTAGTAGTAGTAGTAGTACTGCTGCTACTACTACTACTACTACTACTACTACTACTACTACTACTACTACGACTACGACTACGACTACGACTACGACTACGACTACGACTACGCTACTACTACTACTACTACTACTACTACTACTACTACTACTACTACTACTACTACTACGACTACTACTACTACTACTACTTACTACTACTACTACTACTACTACGACTACTACGACTACGACTACTACTACTACTACTACTACTACTACTACTACTACTACTACTACTACTACGACTACGACTACGACTACGACTACGACTACTACTACGTACTACTACTACTACTACTACTACGACTACGACTACGACTACTACTACTACTACTACTACTACTACTACTACGATTACTATGACTACTACTACAACTACTACTACTACTACTACTACTACTACTTACTACTACTACTACTACTACCACTACTACTACTACTACTACTACTACTACTACTACTACTACTACTACTACTACTACTAACTACTACTACTACTACTACTACTACTACTACTACGACTACTACTACTGCTACGACTACTACTACTACTATACTACTACACTACTACACTAGTACTACTACTAATACTACTACTACTACTACTACTACTACTACTACTACTACTACTACTACTAGTACTACTACTACTACTACTACTACTACTACTTCTACTACTTCTACTACTTCTACTACTTCTACTACTATTACTAATACTACCACTACGCGCCAGCACCTTGTTGCGCCAGCATTGCTTCTTATGTTGTGGGAGGGCGGGACGTGTCCGATGTTCCTTTCAACATGGCCACTGGGGTATCCTCCACTCGACGTGAAATGCCCGCGCAGCCCCCAGTTGTGCCATCACTGTTTCTTCTGTTGTGGGAGGGCGGGTGGGAATGGGCATGCCATGCTTGACTCGCTCGAGCTGGCTAGCTTGACCACACCACACCTACAGGCCACACCACACCCATAGGGGGGGGCAGGCACATCGGGGGAGGTGTGGGGGCCCAATACCATCAGCATGTTTGGGGGGGGGCCTGGGACTTGGATCATACATGCGTTCCGCCATACCCAATACAGCGTTTCGTGGTCCCATAGAGTGCCCCACCGAGGCCCCAATTTCAGGACACGCAGGCGTCTCCCACTCTCAGCTCTCGGCGGTCCCATAGGGAGCTCACCGAAGGCCCCAGCGACAGGGTGCACATGTGTCTTTCCCACCCAGCACTGCTCATGGCCCGGGAGCCCCACCGAAAGTTCCAGTGGCAGTGTTATACGCGCCCCCCCCCCCCCCCCCCACACACACAATCAGGACATCGCTTCATGGCCCCATGGGGAGCTCAACCGAAGGCCCCAGCGGCAGAGTTCACACGCGTCTCTCCCGCTCAGAAAGCGTTTCGTGGCTTCAAATGGAGCCCCACCGAAGGCTTCAGTGACAGGGCTAACAGTTTACATGCGTCTTCCCAACTCAGTACAGCGCTTCGTGGCCACATGGGAAGCTTCCCGAACGCCCCAGTGGCAGGGTTTACATGTGCCTTCCCCACCCAGTAACGTTTCGTGGTTCACATGGAGCTTTACCGACGGCCCCAGTGGCAGGGTTTACATGCGTCCCCCCCAAAGCCTCCGCGGCACGTACGCATCCCATCCAGCACAGAGCTTCGTGGCCCCATAGCGAGCTCCACCGAAAGCCCCAATGGCAGGGTCCACGCGCGTCTCCCCCAACCAGTACAGCGTTTCATGGCAGATTGGGAGCTCCACCGAATGCCGCAGTGGCAGAGTCCACATGCGTCCCCCCACCCAGCGCAGCGCTTCGTGGCCCAATGCGGAACCCCACCGAAAGCTTCAGTGAGAAGGGTTTACACGTGCCTTCCCCATACACTATAGCCCTTCGTGGCAGTGACAGGGTTTCCGCACGCCTCCCCCATCCAGAACAACGTTTCGCGGTTCACATGGAGCTTTACCGACGGCCCCAGTAGCAGGGTTTACGTGCGTCCACCCCACCGAGTGCAGCGCTTTGTGGCCTCATAGGAAAGAGCGCGTTCTGTGGTCGCTTGGAGGGGGGGGGAACCGGTCCCCCCCCCTGGATCGGGGGGTGGGTGGTGGTGGTGGTGGTGGTGGTGGTGGTGGTGGTGGTGGTGGTGGTGGTGGTGGTGGTGGTGGTGGTGGTGGTGGTGGTGGTGGTGGTGGTGGTGGTGGTGGTGGTGGTGGTGGTGGTGGTGGTGGTGGGTGGTGGTGGGTTGTGGTGGTGGTGGTGGTGGTGGTGGTGTGGTGGTGATGGTGGTGGTGGTGGTGGTGGTGGTGGTGGTGGTTGTGGTGGTGGTGGTGGTTGTGGTGGTTGTGGTGGTGGTGGTAATTTGGTGGTGGTGTGGTGGTGGTTTGTGGTGGTGGTGGTGGTGGTGGGTTGTGGTGGTGGCGGTGGTGGTGGCGGTGGTGGTGGTGGTTTGTGGTGGTGGCGGTGGGTTGTGCTGCTGGTAGTGCTGGTGGTTGTGCTGGTGCTGGTGGTGGTGTGGTAGATGGTGGTGGTGGTAGTTATAGTGGTGGTGGGTTTTTGTGGTGGTGGTGATGACGGTAAGTTGTGGTGGTGGTGGTGGTTGTGGTTGTGGTGGCTGTGGTGGTGGTGGTGGTGGTGGTGGTGCTTGTGTGGTGGATAGGTGGTGGTGGTGGTAGGTTGAGGTGGTGGTGGTGGTGGTGGTAGTGGTGGTGGTGGTGGTAGTGGTGGTAATCGTCGCTGCGTCCCCGCCGTCGCCGGCGCCAGCGCCGGCGTTGCTGGCCGCCGCCAGCGCCAGCGCCGGCGTTGGCGCCAAGGCGAGGGGGTTTGAACCCCCCCCCCTTGGGCTGCCTCTGGTCATCGTCGCTGCGTCCCCTCCGCCGTCGGCGCTGCAGGCGGCCGCCAGCGCCGGCGCGGGCGCCGAGGGGGGGGGAGGCTTTGAACCCTCCCTCCCCCCTCAGGGGGGGGGAGTCGGGAGGGGGTGGTTTGGGGGGAGGGGAGTCCCCTTCGACGGCGCCGAGAGTTGGGCCACCCCCCCCGGTTCGAAACGCGCCGCTGAATGTTCCCAAGGCAAGCGCCCGTGAAACGCGCTCTCAGGGAGCTCCACCGAAGGCCCCAGTGATACTCTGAAACCTTTTAAAAAGCGGCGTATGGGCAAGCCCGAACGATACCTCGACGACCGGTAAAAACAAAGCTGACGAGGAAACGCAATTGTCGCGAACGGATTATGTAATGAGCAACGCGCTTGCCTTCGCGAGAGCCTCCGAGAGCGCCTGGGTTCGCCGCGTTTGCCGGGGAGCCGTGATTCTGCGGCCGACACATGCGCCCGGCTGGCGCCCGAGCAGGGTCGGATATTTCGGATCCACGCGCGGTGCTAGAGAAAACATGTGTTTCACATTTCCTTTCTTAGGAAATGCGCCATTTCTGCGCGTAGGGCGACGAGGGAGCTCCCAAACGCCCCTGGACGCTCGCGGGCGCTTCCAGGCGCTCCCAGGCGCTCCCAGCCGTTCCCAAGCGCTCACAGCGTTTCGTGGGCGTTCCCAGGCGCTCACTGGCGCTCCCTGGCGCTCCCAGGCGCTCCCAGGCACTCCCGGGCGCTTCCAAGCGCTCACGAGACGGTTCAAGGCGCTCCCCGGCGCTCGGCTGGCGGCGTTCGGGCGGGTTCGGATATTTCTGATCCACGCGCTGCGCCTGAAAAAGGCAGTGCTTTCACACGTCCTTCTTTGGGTATTTGCCGTATCCGCGCACGACAGCCGGACCCGTGGGAGTTCCCAGGCACTCCTGGGCTGCTCTCGGGCGCTTCCACGCGGTCCCAGGTGCTCGCGGGCATTATCAAGCGTCGCTATAGGCGCTCCCGAGCGCTTCCCAGGCGCTCCCAGGCGCTCCCGGGCTTTCGCGGGCGCTTCCAAGCTTCAACGACAAGTCCTTGACATGTTTATTCTTTCTCGGAAATGCCCCATTTCCGCGCGCAGCGCTCTAGCCGCGCCAGAGCTCCCAGTTGCTCCTGGGCGCTCTCGTTCGCTTCCAGGAGCTCCCAGGCGTCCGCAGGCGCTCCCATGCGCTGCCAAGCGCTTCCCAGGCGCCCCCAGGCGCTCCTCCCAGGCGTTCCCCCGCGCTCCCTGCGACGCCCCCCTGCCCTTCCTGTGGCGCCCGCCCCTGGGCGCTTTCCAAGCGCCCCCAAGCGCTTCCCAGGCGGTCCGAGACGTTTCACAGCGCTCTCCGGCGCTAGGCCGTGCTCGGGCCGGGTCGGATATGTCAGATCCACGCGCGGCGTTTGAAAAAAGGCAATGCCCTGACATGTCTTGTCTTTGGAAATGCACCAAAGCGTGGGACCCGAGACATCCACGAATCTCCTGCGCGCAGGACGCGCCATCCTCGAACGCACAAAATTCAACGCTCAATTTTCTTAATACACTTGCAGGAGGGTCTCCGAGACTCGTAATTGAGCTAGTTGGGATTATGAGCAAACCGTTCCGTTTTTTGTACGAATGACAGCGGGGGTCTGCGGACCCCGTTAGGCAACGAGGATCCAGCATTCGGAACGAATCTTCCTCGAGCGGGCTCTCGCGAAAGGTAGTTTTCCACGCCGAATGCGACTTGATTCACCGGTCCTCTTCGAAGTTGACACCGTGCGAGCGGGTGCGCGTAGAAGCGCCTTCCGTGGTGGGCAACGAGCGCCGCGTGCGAGCGGCCCACGCAAACCCGATTCCCAAGACCGAGCAGACCGCATCACACCCCGTAAACGCTAATACAGTGTGTAAGCCCTGAACAATGAACCATCTCGCGAGCGGGCACGCAACATATCAATTATTGTTGTATGGAAGATGCCAGGATCTCCGACCTCGTTAATTAGTGAGGCTTCTGAGCAAACGCGCCACTGTTTCTTTTCGTTGGGCAACGAGGATGCGGGATGGGGAGCGTATTTTTCTCGAGCGGGTACGCGCGACACGTTTGCTTCCACGCCGAATGGGCCTTTCTTCCCAACCATACTGTGGTCTTGGGTCCTCGTTTTGAAGAGACATCGCCCCGCGTCTCACTCCTTCCTCCCGCTGCCCTCTCCCTCCCCCTCCTCTCCTTCCTCATTTTTGCACACCCCTCACACGTTTCGTGGCCCCATAGGGAGCTCCACCGAAGGCCCCAGTGGCTGTGCTCGCATGGCAGCGCCGCGCCCATTCCAGCACACCGCTCAAGCGTTTCGTGGCCCCATAGGGAGATCCACCGAGAGAGGCTGCGCTCGCATGGCAGCGCCGTTCCCATGTCTGAACACTCCTCACAAGTTTCGTGGCACCATATTGAGTTCCCCCGAAGGTTCCACTGGCTGCGCTCGCACGGCGCCGACGCAGGCATTTCGGCACACCCCTCACACGCTGCGTGGCTCCGCAGGGAGTTCCCCGAGGGCCCCAGTGGCTGCGCTCGCATGGCAGCGTCGCGCCGATTTCGGCACACCCCTCACATGTTGCGTGGCCCCACAGGGAGCTTAACCGAGGGCCCCAGTGGCTCCGCTCGTATGACACCACCGCGCTAATTTCGGCACCCCTCACGCTTCGTGGCCCCATAGGGAGCTCCACCGAGCATCCCAGTGGCTGCGCTCGCATGGCACCGACGCGCCCATGTCGGCACACCCCTCACGCGCTTCGTGGCCCCATAGGGAGCTGCACCGAGGGCCCCAGAGGTTCTCGCATGGCGTTACCGCACCCATTTCGGCACACCTCTCACACGCGCCGGTACGTCCCTCACACGTTGCGTGGCCCCATAGGGAGCTCCACCGAAGACAATATTCCGAATTGCGTTACTCACCGCTGCATATGGTTGGGTCTTTCGCCAGGCTGATGTTGTTTTGATTGAAGGACCTAGTTCCCTGACCGAGAGAACCGCAGCACACCCGGCAGACATAAACTAACACGTAGTGTACACTGACGACCCGTGCCCCCATCAGGAGAATGCACCAATGGGAAGGTCCACATGCGTCTCCCTGCCCCATTTCGGGTGTTGCCTTGATGTGCCCCTGGCCCAAGGTGCCACCAGCTTTCCGCTTCATTTTGGGGTCCTTGGAGCCCTCTTGGCTTCGTGAGGGTTGCTCTGGAGGCCGTTTGGGCCTCCAGGGGCATCTCTAGCAACACCAGACCATTCAACACCCCACCACCATTACGGCGCAACCCTCACGCGGTTCGTTGCGTCATGAGGCCCGTAGGGAGGGAATTCCACCAGAAGCGGTAACCACAATTCGGTGCTCACAAGATGTTTGGGTAGTTCGCCAAGATGATGTTTTATTTTCATTGGCCGCGACCGCTGATTGCAACCATTGGTCCTTGCCTTCCCTTGCCGGTTAGCCCCGACCAGCCTTCTTTTCCTTGCAGTGTCGGCATTGCTGTCTGCCGCCAACGCAGATTACCGCCGCTAGCCCGCATCAGCCCGTGCCTACCCCCAGAACGCTGTCTGGGTCCACGCGTTGGTACAATTTGTCCCAACCATCCTGTGGTGCTACGTCTTCGTTTTGAAGAGACAGCGCCCCGCGCGCGTTCTCCTTCCTCCTCCTCTTCTCGGGGGAGCGTAAGACCCGGGTTTGCCGGGACTCGGGTTCGCCATCGTTTTTTGACGACCGCGACTCGGATTTTGACGAGGAGGAGTTTTGTGAGACGTCTGCAGCGGGAGGCCTCGTCAAAATGCAGGCTCGGCCTCGTCATTTTTTTGACGACCTCGTCGGGGATTTCCGAGTCCCCCGTACCCGGGTCTTACGTCTCCCCGATCTTCCTCCTCCTCCCGCTCGTCCTCCCATCCTTGCCTCTGCCCTCCGCATGTTTGTGTCTCGTCACACCCAGTGCAACGCTTCGTGGCCCCGTGCGGAGCTCCACCGAAAGCCCCAGTGGCAGGGTCCACGTGGCGGTACCGCCCCATTTTGGCACACCCCTCACACGGGTTGTAGCCCCATAGGGAGCTCCACCGAAGGCCCCAGTGGCAGGGTCCACATGGCGGTGCCGCCCCATTTTGGCGCACCTTTCACACGGTTCGTGGCCCCACAGGGAGGTCCACCGAAAGCCCCAGCGGCAGGGTCCACATGGCGGCGCCGCCCGATGTTGGCGCACCTCTGTCACACGGTTCGTAGCCCAAGGAGGAGCTCCACCGAAAATCACACTAAGGGTTCACATGGCGGCGCCGCTCCATGTTAGCGCACCCCCCACACGGTTCGTGGCCCCGCAGAGAGATCAGCCGAAGGCCCCAGTGGCAGGGTACATATGGCGGCGCCGCCTCAGTTTGGCGCACCCTTCACACGGTTCGTGGCCCCATAGGGCGCTCCACGAAGGCCCCAGTAGCAGGGTCAACATGGCGGTGCCGCCCCATTTGTGTGCGCCCCGCACACGGTTCGTGGCCCCATAGGGAGTTTCACCGAAGACCAACAGCAGCGTGGTTCGCATGACGGTGCCGGAACATTTTGGCGCACCTCTTACAGTGTTCGTGGCCCCTTCTGAGTTCCACCGGATGCGGTGCCACACCCACCACAGTATTCTCAATTGCATATGGTTGGGTCTTTCGCCATGATATTATTGTCATGCCAGATGTCTCCTAATTCGTCGATTCCATTGCGAGCTAAAGGATTACTCACGTAGTCCGCATTTTTTTCTGTGCCCGTTTTGGGGTACTCTTGCGCATCGGATGCGCCCGTGATCTTCGAATTTAGTCTTTATACTTGCGCGGTACATTGCTTGCCTTGAGGGAGGGTGAAGTCGAGGGATTCGGCACCAAATCATGGGAACCCGGCATACCCTCTTAATTTTGTCTTTAGCGTCACATAGCGTCGATAGCGTCTTGATAGCGCCGATTTAGCGTCGGTTAGCGTCAAGGACCAAGGAGCGTCGATTGAGCGTCGATTAGCGTCGATTCGCAGGAGCCGACAAGATGGTATGTGAGGCTCCCATGAGTGGCCACCGAAGAGGGAGGGGGCCCTGAGATTGGATGCCCGAGATCGAAGGCCGAGGGAGGGGCGTGGGAGGCCCTCGTCGCCACCGCTGGAATCGCCTCGAAACGCTTGTCAGGTCACACCCCAGGAGAGGTCCGGGGAGAGCCGGTACCGGTACCTGTCGGTTTCCCCATTGGGGGCGCCCGAGGGAGCACCGTACCGCGCAGCGTGGTCGGTTACTGCCTGCTCGAATCATCCAGTGGGCGAGGCCGTTGGCGCTGCTGCAGTCGCGTACCTCCGCAAGCTGGACGGGTTCTCTCTTCTCCGACCCGCCCTGGGAGTTGCCATGAAGCACCAGTCCTTGCGTCCAGACAAAACTTGCTACGACCATCCTTATCTCATCAAAGCTTGTCACCGCGACAAGGGCGAGTCTTGCCGAACTTTCTCAATCGCTGGGTAGCCCAGCTAATTGTGCGCCAGCGCAGCCGCTTGATCACTGGCCTCATCCTACGTACCTCTCAGCACACACACACGGGCAGATGACTGCACTCAACCATGATCAATTCAATTCAAGTTCATGTAAAGAGAACGCGCGCATATATATATATATATATGCACATATACGTTGAACGCTCGCAGGCTATTGAAGCGCTCAATTGGCCAGGAATGTAGCACATATCCATTGCTGACATGCATCAAGGAGGCGCAAAGGTGGATGCGCACACGAACACTCGCATTCGTTTATCAATGACCCTATACGGTGGCACATGTGATCCAAAGCCGACTGTAATTCGGTCGGAGAGTTCGGTTGTGCCATTGAAGGTTCAGAGTCAGCGGCACGTGTCACGTGTCAAAAATATCCATGGAAAATTTAGTCCGCTGGACACGTTGGCGGAGCATCGAGTACATCGAGCTTTCGACACCGGCAGAACGGTGTCGGTGTTTGTATAGTCGCGATCTGCGTACGAAGGACCCCGTTGAGTGCTCTGCAAAGTTGCGCAGGGCTTCTTGTGTTGGATGCAGCAACGCCCTTCCGCCCGCAGTTGGCGCTTGATAGTTGGGATGCGGGGTCCGTGGGCACTCATGTGGCACTCGGATTGAGATACCATGTTTTCTTGAGCTTGTTCTGCAACCACAGGGGACATGTGGAGAGCATGGAAAAAGAGACTGGGTCACGCATTTATATGAAAGAAGCTACGAGGGAGGAGAGGGGCAAGGGATCGCGCAAGGAGAAGAACGCGGAGGTTGGGGAGGAAAGGGGGAGTGATGGCAATGAGGAGGAGGAGGAGGAGGAGGAGGAGGTGGAGGAAGAGGAGGAGAAGGAGGTTCGTATAAAGGACGAGGAGGACACGGGTAAGTACAAGTGTGACGAAGACGTGGTGTAGTAGGAGGAGAAGTTGGTGGACGAGGGCTCGGTCGAGGAAGGCGATGAGAGCAGGGCTGAGGCGTGCCAGACAGCACGGCGGGCTTCGCTGGAGACCCGATCAGGAGAGACGAATCCTCATGCAGCTCGAGCGACCCCTGGGCCCGACTGCGCCTGGTAGCGGCCCTTGTGCGCGTTACACTCTCCGCGCGGCGCCGGGACGAGCCATGGAGGAAGCCGAGCGTTTGCAGCGCCGAGCTTGTGAATCCTTGCTGGACGAGGACACGTTATGATGCCAAAGTCGAGTCGGCATGGAGTGAAGGGACATATGAAATGTATCACATCTTGTTGCGAGCAGGGCACATCGGCCACGCTCGCCATTTTATGATAGTGAATGTTTGCGCGCAAGATGGGGTCGCCACCCTCGCGAACATGAGCGCGTTTCCGAAGAGCATGTCTGGGTGGGAGTGTGAACGTCGTCATGTAGTGCTTGAGCAGCTCAGCATATGTGTATTCGTCACCCACTCTCAGCGATGGCATCAAACACAAAGCGTCCTGCAGCAACCCCCGTCACAGTGCCAGCGCAGCATACACAAGCACAGTCAAGTTGCATCATAACGAAAGCTAAGTTTCCAGAATTTCCCTTACGCCCTTGTCTCTCGGACCTTCCATGGGTCATTGGCTTCCGACTTCGGCTCCCAGTTTAGCGTTAAATGGTTTTGCATCTTTACCGCGCGTCCTTGTACTCTAGTCGCAGTGTACGCAGAGTGATTCAACTGAACTCTCCCGAAGGGGGGGTGGCAAAACAGTTGATATGAAGGGTCCCTGGCGGGCCCCCATGATGCTCTTGCGCCATCCTCGGAAAAAACGATTATTATCTTTGGCCAGCCTGGCCGTCCAGGATGCAGCGTTGCAATGTTGCAGTGTCGCGTGGCCATAACGCTCAAGGTAGAACTTCTAGAACCAACACACATACACACATCATATTGGTTTGATTGCTTGGATCGCCTCTGCACCGCCCTGGCGGCGCCTCTGGCGCCGCCGAGGGGGGGGTCCAGCGCCGATCCGAGAACTCCGCACGGACCTGTGAAGTTTTATTATGTAGTTGTTGTTTCGCCTAGACGGTCCACGATAGTCGCGAATCCTTCGTTTTTGATGCAAATCCCGGAGGCCCTTTGGAGCCCTCCTGCGAGCCTTTTGGGGTTTTCTCGGATGGTGGGCTTTTCGGGTCCTCCGACAGGACTGGTTGAATCACTCGGGGCCGTTAGGGAGTTTCATTGATTCTGTTGATGCGTCGCGCGATATGAGGATCGTATTCTGCCTCGGGAGATGTTTTGGCGGGAGATCTGGTTGAGGGAACATCGGGTTACCGATGCATGAATACATTCCCCCACGGAGGGGGAGCTTTACTGATGGATGCATGTTGCATTTGTTCGGACAGATAGAGAGCTACACTTTGGGCGAGTGGATTAGTTTCTCTCGCGGATCCCGAAATTTCAAAATTAATTTTGGGCTATCGTTCCAAAGTTTGTTTTGCCCGCCATTCGAGGGGGGTCATCGCGTTTGTCGGATTTGCGAGGGCCTCGACGTCGCTAGCCAGAGTCGGCGTGGAATCAGAAATAACAACTCGCGATTAGGAGGCGGAGGCGGAGCGCGCATATCTTTTAAAATCCTCGAAACATCGTCACCAGGCGAGTTGCCCTGATCACGGGGGGGGCAAATAGGATGGAGGGATCCAGAACAAGGTCAGAGGTCGTAGCGACCACCAGCGCTCGTGGGACCCATGATGGGCTACAAGAGGAACCCCCAGTGCCCCCAAAACGCCCCACGGGGGCCTCAGACGCCACGACCTCCAGATCGAGACCAGATGTCGTGGCGAGCAGGTGCGCTCCTGGGACCTCCCGAGCGCCCCAGGAAGAATCCAAGACCCCGCCAAGCGCTCCGGGAGACCCCCAAGACGCTACGACCTCAGATTGCAGCTGGAGGTCGGGGAGCGCTCTTGGGGCCCCCAGGGACCTCGTTGCGTGCCCTTGGCCGCAGTTGGGTCCCTTTCGGGCATCCCTGGGACGTCCAGCCTCCGCCGCCCTGAGGGCGGCTGGGATTTCAGTGGCCCCTGCCCTCCTGACTCTGCGGGGAGGCGCGGCGACGCCCCCGACCTGTACCCTGCCACTTTCGCTAGGTGCCGGTCTATACGTGCTCGCCCCGCTCGAGACATCCAGCACGTTCAGAACTACCCTTAGCCAGGCGCTAGGTGTAGTTCTGTACGTGCTGGTTTCGCCAGGGACATCCTCACAAGACAGAGCACTCATATAACTACACCTAGCCAGCGGGGCGGGGTACATGTCGGGGGCGCGACTCGCGCTCCCGACGTGTACCGTGCCCCGGCCGCTAAGTGTAGTTCTGTACGTGTCCCCTTTTGGCGAAGCATCGGCTGCCCGTGCTGCCCATCTCCGAGGCCCCGTCCCCAGGGC
The DNA here is from genome assembly GCA_963575745.1 of Prorocentrum cordatum. Classification (NCBI taxonomy): domain Eukaryota; class Dinophyceae; order Prorocentrales; family Prorocentraceae; genus Prorocentrum; species Prorocentrum cordatum. The sequence continues at coordinate 358,456 of CAUYUJ010014568.1, read as the reverse complement.
CGCTCCCCGCCGACTTCCCACTTCCTCAGGCTCAGCGAAACCACCTGCATGGCCGCTGTCCTTTTCCGCCTCGCACTGCCCGCTGCCCTTCCCCGCCTCTGCCCCAGTATGATGACCCCCGTGTTTTCTGTGCTTTGGGGCGCCGCTTTGCCTCAGGCGTGATCTCCTCCCTTGTCTCGTGTCTCCGTGCCTTAGCAGCCTCTTTCATTATGTCCTTCCACTTCCACCTCATCCCCGTGTCTCGCCAAGCTTCGTAGCCGCGATCGGTTCTATGCGTGCCGTAAGTAAATGCCTGGCCAGACGCCCCACGCCTTCGATTTTTTTTTCCGTGCTGGATCCCCCCTCCACGGATGAAGCGGCAGTTCGCGTTATCATTTCCTGTTGCAGCAGCCGTTTAGCCCCGCCGTGAAACATGCTGATCGTTGCAACGCTTGGCGCCCCACGTGTTTCGCATGACCAGCGCTCCCCGTCGTAGGTCGCGAGGCGGCGCCCGTCCACCCAGACCGACCAGCGCGCCTAATCGAATTTTGATTGCCCCCCCTGGTCCCCGCAACTGGGTGGAGTTTTGCTAAGTGCAGTTTTTGATGTGTTCGATTTGTAAGCAACGAACCGGTTGGTTGAGTATTCAACGTTTTTGTTGTTGTCGAGTCCTCATCTGTTATGGGAAATTCTACTTCACCTCCCCCTTCTGGCGCCCACTGCATGAGGCTTTGCATGAGAGAGCTCATTGCGCCTCATCCGTAGCTCCACCAAACATTTCCTTGGGAACTCGCAACGAGAAGTATATGTTTGTATAACTGTATGTACACCCGCCGGCGAGATGTGTTGCTGCGCGCGCATGATCAGCGCTCGCGCGCTCGATTCCAAGACGTCCCCATGGCCACACAACGGTTCCACGAGGGCCTGCGGTCACAGACGATAACGTCCAGACGACCTTGGGATGACGCCACCCCAACACGATCCCGCCATGGATTCTAGACCGTCTCAGGCCGACACGAGCCACGAGTGACGCCGAGATGGCCCGAGGGCAACAAGATGGATCCACGCACGCCCATTCTTGCCCCAGAATGAGCACGCGACGCGTGCGCGATCCAAACATGACCGGGATATGACCCCAAGAAGAGTTCAAGACGACCACAACATGACAGGAACGTTATTTTGTCGGAGCCCATGTTATTTCGAGCCGATCCCAGCACGGATGGATCCGTGACCGACCCAGGAAATTTGTTTACACTCTTCTTAGACATTTGTGGTGCTTACTGGCAAGGTAATAAATTCGGCGGGATCCCGCCCGGCCTACGGCAGAACTGTACATTGCTTGGCTTTTTCGGGGGTAGCGGGGTCCCCGGACGGGGCGTCATTTACTTCTGTTGTCTTCCACAAGCCGTTTGACGGCCTTCCGCCGTCTTCCGCCTCGTCTTATTTCCGTCGGCTTCTGCTAACGGACGTCGTGATGAAAGCCCACAGAATTTTCATTGGGCCGATGCTTCGATGATTATCGTCCGCGCGACAGGATGTCACTTCATTGCGGCATTGGGACATGTAGGCCTCATGGCCAAAGGTCAACGCGCGCCAGAGGCCCGAGTGCGCACCTCCCTCAGGTAAACGACCTTGCACACTTCCTGAAAGTTCTAAAGCTTCCGCTTGGCGACAGCCTGCGCCTTCTTCGTTTTCAGCTATCTTGTGGTAGGCGCCGCCCACCTCCTTGTCTGGCGCGTCCCTTTTTCAAGGTCAGCGCCAAGCCGTAAGTCGCAGCGAGGTTTCGAAGGAGTCTGGCCAACGCGCGTTTCGCCAATTCGATGTCGGATGGCGCGGAGCAAAGTACACTCTCAAAGTATGGTGCCTCCCCAGGTCCCGCAAATGAACCTGGAACCCAAATGGCCACGGACATGCGAGAGTTCGGACAGGCGTGGCTCCAACAAAAGTTGTTTTGGAACTCGCAACAAAAATTAGATGTACGCACGCCCATCGGCGAATTGAGTTGCTGCGCGCGCGTGATCAGCGCTCGCGCGCGCGATCCCAAGACATCCCCATGGCCACACGCTGGTTCCAGGAGGGCCTGCGGCCACAGACGATAACGTCCAGACGACCCTGGGATGACGCCACCCCAACACGATCCCGCCATGGATTCTGGACCGTTTCAACCCGACTCGAAGATGATTCAACATGCGAGCCACGAGTGACGCCGAGATGGCCCGAGGGCAACAAGATGGATCCACGCACGCCCAGGGTGGCACTTTAATGAACACGCGACGCGTGCGCGATCCAAGCATGACCGGGATATGACCCCAAGAAGAGCTCAATATGATGATACCATGGCAGGAACGTCGTAATTTCGGAGCCCCATGTTATTTCGAACCGATCCCAGCATGGCAGGATCCGTGAACGACCCAGGCAATGTGTTTACAATATGTTTAGAAACGGGTGGGGGTTAGTCAGGGTGATCTAAGATCCGAATATTTAAGGGTAATCAGTTAACAGTTAAAAGGTGTTCCCTCCCAGCCACGAGAGAATGGTACACTGCTCGGCTGCTACGGGGGTAAGGGGATCTCGGACGGGGCGTCATGTACTTCCGCTGTCTTCCGCAAGCTTTCCGACGGCGTTCCGCCGTTTTCCGCCTCCGTCGGCTTCCGCTAGCGGGCGTTGTGATGAACATCTAAAGAATTTTCATTGGGCCGATGTATTGTGTCGTTGGCCCCTCCGTCTGCAACAACGACGGTTCCCGCCTGATTCTTCCCGACAATTGATTGATAGGAGAATCGCGCTTTCGCGCGGGACGTTCTCGCATGTCATGTTGGAATCGCGAGTTCGCGTGAATCCCCCACACGATGATTCACACGCCGCGCCCTCGGCACTCAGGAATCGCGCTCTCGCCCTGGACTCCCGCACCACTTGCTCGGGAATCGCGCCGTCGCCGGAGACGTCCTGGCGACCATCGCTGGAGTCTCCCGGCGAAACATGCAGGATGGCCGCCTCAGCGACCCGCCCGCTCCACCCGGCCGTCGGGGCCCGCCCGCCCGACCCGCCCGTCAGGGGCCGCAGCCGCCCCGCTTCGCCCCTCGCCCGCCTTCGGTGCCCCCCCGCTGCCCGTCGCGGCTCCGCGGTCGCCTTTCGCTGCTCCGTCGTGGCCCTCGTGGCCCCATTGATGTCACCCGTGGCGTCCACTTCCGTACACCCGGGCCGAGGTATGGGATCGAGGTCGGTTCGGGGATGGGATCTCCTGTTCTTGGAAAGAGCATGTTCTACCGCTGCTGGCGGAAAACCGGGGGGGGTCACTACCGGTTCGAGCCCTTCCCCCCCCCCTCCGGAAAACCGGGGGGGGTCACTACCGGCTCGAACCCCTCCCCCCCCCCAGTTCATCATGAAAAGTGGGGGGGGTCACTACCGGTTCGAACCCCCCCCCTCGAAATCCGAGTGGGGGTGCGGACAGTGGTGGGGACGGTGTTGGTGGGGACAGTGGTGAGGGGACAGCGGGACAGTAGTGGGGACAGTGGGACAGTGGGACAGTGGTGGGGACGGTAGTGGTGGGGACAATGGTGGGGACAATGGTGGGATCGGGGGGGACAGTGGACAGTGGTGGGGACGGTGGTGGTGGGGACAGTGGTGTGGGGACAGTGGGAATGAGGTGGAAACAGTGGGACAGTGGAGGGTACAATGGTGGTGGGGTCAGTGGTGAAGGCGGTGGCGAGGACGGCGGTGGGACAGTGGTGGGGGCAATGGTGGGGACAGTAGGGACGGTGGTGGAACCAGCGGGGACAGTGGTGGTGAGGACAGTGGTGGTGGGAACAACAGTGGGGGATGTGATGCGGACGGTGGTAGGGACCGGGAGTCGTTTGCTGGCGGTGCGTGGGGGGAGGGGGGTCGAAGCGGTAGTGACCCTCCCCGGTTTTCGAGGGGGGGGGGGGGGGGGGTCGAACGGTAGTGACCCCCCCCGGTTTTCCAGATCCAGAGGGGGGGGGGGGGGGAGGGGTTCGAACCGGTAATGACCCCCCCCCCCCGTTTTTCGAGGGGGGGGGGGGAGGGGTTAGGGGAGGGGGGGGGGTTTTGGGGAGGGGGGGGGGGGGACGGGGTTCCAGCAGGGGGGGGGGGATTTTCGGGGGGGGGGGGGGGACCCCCGGGCTCCGGAGGAAAAGGCTGGCAATTTTCCACAGTAAAGCGGCGGTGGATCACGCTCTCTCTGTTCTTGAGGGATGGTATTGTGTCCATGATTCAGTGGCTCGTCGTGGTGGTGTGGCCAACGGTGGTCCATGCCCCGTGTGTGGGTCTGTGGCCCGTGGTTCCCTGGCTTGCTGGGGGTTCCTTTGGTCGTGGGCCGTGGGCCTGGCAGGTTGAGATGCTGTTGTTGGGGAGCGCCAGCGTCTGCGGACAGGGAGGCGGGAGGAGAAGATGGGAGGGCAAGAGGCGGGGGGGGGAATGATGGAGAATGCAAGGAAGGGAGACGGAGTGGGGCGGCTAGGCGCGAGAGGGATCGGGGGCAAGCGTGATGCGTGAGAGTTGGTGTTCATGTCATCATTCGTGTGATGCCTACTGCCCGTGCCGCCGGAGGACCCCGATTCCGATTCGACCACAAGCGGCGCTGCCAGGTAGCTCCTGTTGTTTTCGGCTTGGGGTGGGCACGTAGAGAAGGCGGACACCCATCTATGACCTCCCTGAGTCGGAGTGGGGAGGGCAGGGAGGAGAAGGGGAGAGACAAGCTAGGCACATCCTACCCCGCCCGCCTATCCCTTCCCACTCTGCTGATCTGTTTTCCATCTGCCGACGGGTGTCGTAGCGGGCCTGGAACCACCAAATGGACACCATCGTCTTATGCGTCGCTAGGGATGGGAGCTGCATGCATTAAAGGAGGAGGAGGTGGCGGATGAGCAGGAGGAAGAGGAGGCGGATGAGGAAGACGCAGGACAAGGAGGAGCAGCGGCTTCAGAAGCAGGAATGGGAGGAGCGGGCGGCGCAGGATCAACACCGCGAATCAACGTTATTGTTGCACCTCTTAATCCTGAATCCTTCCAAAGCGCCATTTCTGGTACGCTGATCATGGGAAGTAAGAGCCCGTGAAACTCTTGCACAGTTAACAAACGAATGTGCCTAGCGCTAAGGCGAGGGCCACATGTTGAAAAGGAGCCGCCCGCAATTCGTGAAACCCTTGCAATTGTTTATGACGAATGTGCGCGGCGCTAAGGCGAGAGCCACATTTTTAACAGGAACCGCCCTCAATCCGTGACACTCTTGCAAATTATTCAAAACAAATGTGCTCGGCGTAACGCGAGAGCCACATATTGAAAACCAGCCGCCCTCCGAATATGATACTGTTGTCAATGTGTAAGGTTCAGGGTTATAACCGGGGAGGAAGTCTCGGGCGAAACGCCCGGACCGCCCTGAAAACTGGCCTCGGGGTGCGGCAGGGAGAAGCTATGTGCAAGGACAAGGAGTGGAGGAGAGGGGGGGGAGGAGGAAGGAAGGCTGCGGGGGGAGGAGCGGGAGGGAAGAGGCGGGAGGGGAAGGCGCAGGAGGGAGTAGGAGGAGGAGGAGGAGGAGGAGGAGGAGGAGGTGGAGGAGGAGGAGGATAGGTGGAAGCAGGAGGAGGAGGAGGAGGAGGAGGAGGAGGAGGAGGAGCAGGGAGGAGGAAGGGAGGAAGGGAGGAAGGGAGCAGGCAGCAGGCAGCAGGCAGCAGGGCGAGGAGGCGCCGCCCGCCGCCCGCCGAGGCCGCCGCCCGACGCCGCGGGCCCCGCCCGGGCCGCGGCGCGGCGAGGGCGAGGCCCCGCCGGCGCCGCCGGGCGCCCGGCCGGGCGGCGAGCGGCGGGTCGCCTCGCAGGCCGGCCGGGGCGCGCCGGGGCACGAGGTCTCTGGTCGGGAGACTCTCCATGGGGGGGGATCCCATGGGGGGGCAGGAGGGGATCCCCCCCATGGGATCCCCTCCTGCCCCCCCATGGGATCCCCAGGGGATCCTATGGGATCTCCCCCCTGGGATCCTATCCCCCCATGGGATCCCCCCCCATGAAGAGTCTCCCGATCTGGACGCCCGAAATGGGTACGGAAAGATCGCTGTCCGCGCCGCCGCGGCCTGTGTCCATTCGAGGCAGAAGGCCGCCTGCCCAACAGCGGCCGTTGTCGGTTTGGGGCAGCATTTGCTGTCGGGCATTGCTCCCATGCTTTCCGTACCCATTTCGGGCGTCCAAATCCTCGCGATGGGAAGAGCTCACGGCGGGAGGTGCTGCCACGGTGATCGGCCTCGAGGGGCGCCTCTTCGGGCCTCGGGGCCGTCACAAGACGGCTCAGGAGGAGAGGCCGGTCCCGGGGAAGGGGTCGAGACCTCTGGGGGCCGAATGTGGAACAAATCACGACGTCGGGGGTTTGGGGAGGCATCTTTCGGGGCTCAGCACTAGAACGCGCCGGGGAGGGCCGCCGCTCTCCCGAGAGGGCCCTCCTCTCGTATTCCGCAGGGTGGCCGCTGCTCCCATTCCGCTCGGGATACGATGCGAGCCTGGGTCGTTCCCAGATCCTCTCGCGTTGTGAAAAGATCACGACGGCAGGATTTTCACGTTTTTCGACCTCGAGGCCCTCGCCAGGCCCTGGGACCGTGAGAAAACGACTCGGGATGGAAAACAGGTCCCGGGGAAGCGGTCGAGGCCTACGGGGGTCGACGCTGTGAAAAGATCACGACGTCGGAGATTTGGAAACGGGGATCAGCCAAGCCGCCGGATCTTGCAGGATCCTGCAGAGCCAGGGCTGCACTGACCCGAGCTGGCGCGCAGGATCTTGCAGGATCCTGCAACGCCTGCCTGGCCTGGATCTGCATTTGCCAGGGTCAGTAGATACCCGAGAGCGGCGGGTCGTCACGCAAGCCAGCTGGGGCGCGGGGGCCAAGGCATCAGGGCGATCCTCCCCTCCCCCCAGACATGCTGACGTCCTGACTAAATTGACGACGGGAGGTTTTCCTTCCTTTTCGGCCCCTGACGGGCCTCACCAGGGTTCGCACGGGGCTAGAACGAGGATAAATCCGTTCCAGAGCGTTCGGGAACGCTCTCAGAGCGTTCCAGAATTCTCTGAGAGAGCCGCGGCGCCCGAGACATCCTCCACAGCCGCCAGATATCACAGATTCTCGATTTATCCTCGCCCGATGTAATTATCGTATTGGCTTCGTCGTAAGGGCCCCGGGAGCGTTGAGAAATGGCTCGAGGTCGAGACTTCCGTTGACCGCGAATTGACAAAGTCAGGACGTCGCATCTGCGCCTCCCCCTTTCCTTCCCATATCCCTTTTCTGCGCCGCAGGAGGTCTCCGCACGGCGCCGTGGCCCCTCCTCTCCAGTCCCCTCATTTAGTCTCACGTCTTTTCTTACGTTATTCCTCTTTTCCCTCCTCTGTCCCCTCCTCGTTCCCGTCGTTTCATCCTTCCGGGCCGGCCGTGCCGACCCCTGGCTCACCATCCTTTTCCGTGACGCCCCCTTCGCCTCGACCTAAGACGTGCAGTCGTGCCGAGGCATAAGATCGAGGTCAGTTCGTGGAGGGAACCCCAGTGCTCTTCGCGTTTGCTGGATGTTCTTGGACCTGTCCGCTCCAGGGATGATCCGACTCGTTTGCGCCCCGCACTTTCATGTCCTGCCCTACCCGACCCGCAGGGTCCGCCCGACCCGCCCGCTTGAGTGGTGAATCCACTCGATTGCGCCACACACCTTGAGGACCCGCCCGACCCGCCCTGCCATGTTAGGGTCCGCCCGTCCGACAAGCCAATAAGGTCGGCCCGCCCGACTCGACCCGTCCGCCCAGGGCATGCTCTTATTATGTTGCGCTCTAGGCCCTATGGTCCGTTTTCCCGACCCGATCCGTCCGCCCGAGAGATGGTCGGTCCTATACTCGATTGCCCCACACACGCACACACACACACACACACAAACGCACATAAACTTTGATGTCCCGCCCACCCCAGCCGACCCGACCCGTCAAGGTCCACCTGCCCAACCCGACCCGTCCGCCAAGGTCATGCTCCCACCGTTGAGGTGTCCCGCTTAGCGCGACATCTCAAGGCTTGGGCAGATTGTGCCCAAGACCCTGGCGAAGCGAACCCCCGGAAGCGAACCGCCTGCGAAACGAAGCCCCGACGAAGGGAACCTTGGCGAGGCGAACCCCAGAGAAGCGAACCCCTCGGCGAAGCAATACTGGTGAATCAGGAGGGAAAAAAGTACACAGACACAATTCATCGTCGATTTCCTCAAAACTATGGGAAACTATGGGAAGTGGGACGGAAGACAAAAATCCAGAAAATATGTTTTATTTGTGTCTACTTATTTGTGTGTCCCAGGGCCCCTTCAGTGAAGGGCGGGGCGAAGCCCCAGCGAAGCAAACCCGCGCACTCGTGCAGTCGGGAGGGGGGGGGGGCAGTTGAGGCCAGCCGGGCGCAGCCCAACGCCTCTACTCGTGGGCGTACCCGCAACGCCTCTACTCGTGGGCGTACCCGCAGCCTCGCGGGCCGGACCCCTGGGCCGCGACCCCGCGGATAAGGGGCGTTTTTTTCGCGGATGCCCCGCGCGGAACGTATTTTCGGGCCGGACGAAAGGGGGGGATTAGGAAAGAGGGGGGTACAGCTGGTTTCGGCCCCGCCGTCGGGCCCATTCCTCGATACATGGGCGCCTCCCGGCGCCGGGAAGCGCCGGGAAAATCAGCTACGTGAGCTGATTCTCAAACCCTTCATTTACTATCCCCCCCTTTCGCCCGGCCCGAGTACCCGCAGCCTCGCGGGCCGGACCCCTGGGCCGCGACCCCGCGGATAAGGGGGTCTTTGAGCGGATGCCCCGCGCGGAACGTATTCGTACGACCGCGTGCGTATCCGCGGGGTCGAGCCCCGGAATCCAGACCCGCGAGGGCGCGGACACAGAAAGTTCTGCCGCTCGTGATTCTCAGGCGTGGGGGGGCGAGTCGAGAGGGAGAGGGGAGACGGTGCGGGCCGGGCAGGACCAGAATCGGCCCTGGCTGCGGCAGGGCCTCGCCCGCTGCGGCGACATCTGGCGAGCCCGTGTGCCGCCGCCGCCCGCCGCCCCGAGACGGCAGCCGCCCACGATCTCAAGCAATAGCGGAGCGTCCCGACGCGCATGTAGGCCCAGCGAGCGAGGTGTTAAGAGCCTGCTGCGGGTGGCGCGAAGTGTTCTCAGAACATTTCTGGGTGAGGGAGCACTGTTTGACTCAATTGTTATGTTCCAGGAGTACGGTAGGTTCGCGCGGCGTTGGCGCGCCTGCGACGCCGGCGAAGGCGTTCAAGGTTGAATTCTGCGACGCGGAAGCACCGAGGGACACGATAACGCCACTGGGCCCGACTGAATTCAACCTCGAACGATCGGGGCCGCGATCGATTCAAGGTAGAACGATCGACGCGGTGTCAAAAACCTCTGCGCGCGCCGACGCCGCACGAACCTACCGTAACCGCATGCCCATGATAATAAGACATGGGCCCGGATCGACGATGCTTCGATCAGTTTGCACGCGCCACAAGGAACACGCTCAACATGAATCCACACGGAACCACATGAAGCGGCAATGCAGTATGACAGATGGGAAATCAGATAGGGAAATATGCAGCACAAGGCAATAAGAAACGATGTCCCCGCAAGAGGCTAGCATCGTCATCGTCGCCGTCGCTATCGTCGCCGTCAGCGTCATCGCCGCCGTCGTCGCAGTCGGCCGTCGCCACCGCGTCGCCGCCGCCGTAGCTGTCGCCGTCGTCATCCCCGCAGTCGCCATTGCCGTCGCCGCCGTCGTCTTCACCGTCCGCGTCGTTGTTTGCTGTCTTCGGCGTCCGCCGCGGCCGTCGTCGTTGCCGCTATCGCCGTTGTTGGAATCGCCGCCGTCGCTGCCGACAGTGACATCGCCACCACTGCTGTCGCCGCTGTCGTGGTCGCCGTCGCCGTCGTCGTCGCCGCCGTCACCGTCATCTCCGCCGTCGTCGTCGCCGTCATCGTTGTTGTCGCCAATGTTGTCCTCGCTGGCGCCGTTGCCACCGCTGCTGTCGCCGCCGTCTTTGTCACCGTCACCGTCGCCGTCGTCGCCGCCGCAGCTGGTCGCGGCCGCAGTCCGTCGTCGCCGCCCCCGCCGCCCAAGCGGTCGGCGTAGTCGTCGTCGGCGGTGGCGGCGGCGGCGGCTGCGGCGTCGTCGTCGTCGCCGTCGCCGTCGCCGTTGCCGTCGGTCGCCGTCGCCATCGCCGTCGCTGTTCGCGCAGTTGCCACGGCCGCCGCCACTCATGCCTGCGGCGGAGGAGGGTGCGCAGGAGGAGGGGCATAATCTTATGGGGGGCGATGAACGAGGTGATGCGGAGGGGAGGGGGGCAAGGGCGGGGGGAGAGCCAGGAAACGGAGGGGGCGGCGGGAGGAAGGAGGGGCGAGGGAAGGGCGGTTAGTGAAGTAAGGTGGGTGTCGACAGGAGGGGAGGAGGGGGGGTCCGAGGATGGGGGCGGGCAGGGAGTGGGGGTCAGGAGAGCAGGGATGGGATGGCGTGGCGCGGGGGCGGGGGGGGGCAAGACAGCAGTCTAGCAATAACCTCCACAGCCTTGCGCGCCAGCGGACTTTTTCGCGCCTCGGAAGGTTGGGGGTCGATGCCCAGGGTCGTGTTAGCTGCCTCCTGGGGGGTCGTTTTTACGTTGCCTCCTGCAGGGCGCGAGGGAAATAGGGGGCCGCTGCCTGGGGGGTCGTGTTTAGTTGCCTCCTGGGGCCCCCTGGGGGTGGATCGCAGAACTCCCACCGCAGCTCTTACGACAGTGCCTATTGCAGCCAGTGGTGCCACGCTCTCGCAGGTGCCACCACCTGTCCTGCAGCTGCTCTTGCCGCATGTTTGAATTTTCGTTTTGGACTGCTCCTATGACGAATCGTGCCGTAGCCGAGCTCACCCAGTACAGCTGGTACTACAGCTCCAGATGGGGCTTCAAGTACGTATCCTACGACAGCTCTTTCACGAGTTCCACTAACCCCGCCAAGGA
>CAUYUJ010014568.1:277502-345002 GCA_963575745.1 Prorocentrum cordatum | reverse complement strand
TTCCCGGGAGTAGCGGTACCAGTACCTGGTGGTTTCCCAAAGGAGATGGCAGGGCGGAGGGAGGAGCAACGGATCAGTATCGTGCAACGGACCCTCCTTCTCCTCCTCCCCCTCCTCCTCGTCCTCCTCTCGGCTCCTCTCGCACCCCTCCTCCTCCTCCCATCCCCATCCCCAGACATGCTCGCGACGTTGAGAAATCAAGACGAGGGCCTTGTCCAGGCCCCGGGACCGTCAGAAAACGACTTGGGAGGAAAGACCGGCCCGGGGGGGAGGGTCTGGACTTTGGGGGACCGCGTATGGAAAAAAAACAGGACGTCTCTTGTCTGGGTCCCCATCCCCATCCTTATTCAGACTCCCACCGTTCAGCACACCCTGGAGGCCCGAAGGAAACGACCTACACCCCCATCTAGCGGGGTAGATCTGCCACTGGGGCCCAGGCCATTCCAGTGGGGATATGGGTCGATTCAACAATGTTCAGGGTCGGGAGATGGAGCAGTGTAAGCACGGAGCTGGGTCGGGCGCACATGGATCAGGGATCCGTGGATTTGGCGCGCGGGGCGATCTACGGGTCGGGGAAGGTCTCCCCCGAAAAGTGAGGCCAGTGCCGCCTCGTTTGGCGACGGGGAGCGCCGATTCTGTAGAGCGGGACCAGGCGCTCATCCACGCCTCGTTCATCCATGGTTGCGCTGCCGTGATCGAGGAAAGGAACGCCAAGCATGGATTCAGACGCGTAGATTTGTGACTCGTCCCGTTGTCACACAAAGATCGACGCGCTCCGTCGCTGAATCGGGCGACACCGGCTGCAGGGCTCGGGGGGCGGTTTCCCCGAGCCATGGGTCTGTTGCCTACGCGCCAGATCCGTGGATCCGTCGGGCCACGATCCACATGAGGGGTAAGCCGACATGGGTGCAATCACGCTTGCGAGCCCTGCCACTGGGGCCTTCGGTGGAGCGCCCCATGGGGCCACGATCCTCGTGAGGGGTGTGCCCCAGCGAGCCGCGGCCACCGCTTTGCGGCGCGCCAGAACTCGGAGGTCTGAGATTTCGGCCTCCGCCCAGGGGGCGAATCCAAAACGGGAGGAGGAGGAGGAGGAAGAAGAGGAGAAGGACGAAGAGGGGAGAGGAGGAGGAGAAGGAGGAGGCGGAGGACCAGGGAGGGGGTAGACGAGGCCACGATTGTCTGGTTCCGAAGGCTGCCCCCGTCTCTGGACCCAGGAGATTGCTGATACAATCGTTGATGTGCGCCAATTGTGTTTTCGGGCTTCCTGCAGCCGGGACCGTTTCGCCTGCAGGACGGGGATATCGCGGGGTCCGACGGCTCGGGATGCATTTGTTTTGCAGAACCCGCCTCTGTCGATGCGCCTGCATTATGCGCCTGGGCTTCAGTGTGATCAGAGACTCCAGCCTAGTGGCCTGGGGCAGAGGACCCCTGTCCCAGGCTTCAAGCAATCAGTGACCTGTGTGGAGCACAACGGGGCCACGGGGGCTCTGAGGCACACGGGAGGGGACCTCACCTTTGTTGTTGATAGTGTTTGCGTTGTGAGAATGTGTTGGGTAAAAGGCCCCAGACACCAGCACAGCGCAAGCCGTTTTGCATGGCGAATGTTCTGGAAGTTTGCAGAAGGACGCTCAGTCAGGACGATCAAAGTTTAGGCTCACGCGCTCCCAGATAGTGAAGGCCGTCAAGGCGCCCCTCGAACCTACTGGCTGGCCGACGGAACAGCCAACAAGGGAGCGGAGGAGTCCGCCCGCGAGTGCCAGGTTCCGTCAGAGAGCGCTGGCCGCCTCATTGAGGCGGACCGCAGTTGCTTCCCAGGTTCTGGAGCAATCAGAGGCCGTCGCAATGGATGTGGCCACGAATTCCAGTGCTCTCTACTGAAGGGAGCAAGAACCACCCGGACCGGACAATTGGCGCCTGCTAAACGGCCTTGGGCGTTTACTAAACAGCCCTGCCCTGTTCGATTCCCTCAGTGGGGGTGTTTAGTAAACGGCTTCGCGTGTCGGGGTGGTTATTGTGGGGTAGATTTCTGGCCCTCTGGAGGAGGCGGAGGCAGCGAAGGAGGCCCGTCAGGCCTCCGCCCACTCGCCTGTCCGAGACCGTCGGGGCTGGCGCTGTCGTGGGTGCGGGACGGGGGCCGAGAAGGGACCGGTGGTGGAGCGGCTCGGGGGGGGAGCTGCTGTGGAATGCCCGAGAGCTTGCACCAGCCTCATCGAATTCGAGCCAAGAGTGGTGTTTGCTGGCGCGAAGGTTGTAGTATGCGGGTCCCATCGTTCCAGCCTTGATTAGAGAAAGAGGCCCCGTTCCCGCTAAAGCGCAGAAGCTGACCAGGCCGTGCGATCCCAGGACTCGAGCGGGGTGCAAGGCTTTGGCAGTTGGCATATTGCCGCCAAGTTATAAGACTCGGCCATGTAAGCAGGAGGGTGCTCATTGGTCCCGTTGAATCCTCTCATCGTTTCGCTCGCCGTGCCTGCTTCGAGGAGCTCGCGGTGAACTCCCGAAGAAGAAGAAGAGGAAGACAAGGAGGACGAAGAGGTGGGACGGGGAGGAGGAAAAGGAGGAGAATGAGACGGAAGAGGAGGCAGGGGGCAGAGGCGGAGCAAGAGTTGGAAGGAGTTTGCTGAGATGGAGGACGAGAGTACTGCGATAAAGCAGAACACACACGCACACACAGACACACACACGCGCATAATACATATATATATATATATATGTATAGATAGATAGATAGATTACGAATGAGTCCAACAATACGTGCAGGCATCTTGCGAATACCGCCAACAAGCGTAGCAGGTTTTGGCGGGTAACGATCTATGTGGATATCACGGCTGGTGGGGAAAAGGGTGACACAGATTAGGAGGGGCAGGGAAGTGAGCAGGCGGAAAGAGACGTGAACAAGCGTGGGGAGAAGAAACAGGATCGAGATTTCACGGGAACGAGAGGATAGTTTCTCTCATTGTGAACTCCTCCCTGGGGAAAGGGAGGGAACGCAACAAGGGGAGGGGATCGCTCCCACGTTCGTTGCTCCGGCTGCGTCCCTTCTGGCCTCGTTTCCTTCCCCTCCGCGTCCCCCTCCGCCCACCCCTTGTCCCGCCCTGCGTTTCCCTCCCATCCCTGGCCGACATTCGCCCCTAACACTTGAATTAGTTCGACGAGAAATCCCAATCATCCAACGATTTGCAGGCGCGAGTGCCGCAGGATAGGTCGAACCTGAGGAAGGGGGCGAGCAAAATGACCAGGGCGCGGGTGAAATGACGAAGCGATGATTTTGATGTGGGCACAGGGGTCAGGCGTATCGGTTTACATATGAATGTAGCCCAGCACGGTTGGTTTGCGCGTCTGTCGGCGTGGCCTGGTCCCGCGCGATTCCGTGGAGCTCCCGAGAGGGGAAGGGAGGGGGCACGAAACGCGTGAGGGGGGGTCCGAAATGGGCGCAATTGCGCATGCGAGCCTTGCCACTGGGGCTTTCGGTGGAGCTCCCTATGGGGCCGCTATCCTCGTGAGGAGTGTGCCGAAATGGATGCAGTCACAAGCCATGCCACTGGGGCCTTCTGCGAAGCCCCCTGTGGGGCACGAGTCTCATGAAATGGGCGCAGTTGCGCATGCGAGCCTTGCAACGAGGGCGCTCGATGGAGCTCCCTATGGGGCCGCAAGCCTTGTGAGGAGTGCGCCGAAATCGGCGCAGTTGGACATGCGAACCCTGCCACTGGGGCTTTCGGTGGAGCTTCCTATGGGCCGCGATCTTCGTGAAGGGTGTGCCGACATGGGTGCAATCACGCATGCGAGCCCTGCCACCAGGGCCTTCGGTGGAACTCCCTATGAGGCCGCGATCCTCGTGAGGAGTGTGCCGAAATGTGTGCTTTCACGAGCCCTGTAACTGCGGCCTTTTCGAAGCCCCCCAGGGGGGCACGATACTCGTGAAATGGGCGCGGTTGCGCATGCGAGCCTTGCAACAAGGGCCTTCGATGGGGCACCCTATGGGGCCGCAATTCTTGTGAGGGGTGCGCCGAAATGGGCGCAGGCTTGCATGCGATCCACGCCACTGGGGCCGTCGGTGGAGCTTCCAATGTGGCCACGATCCTCGTGAAGGGTTTGCCGAAATGGGCGCAGTTACAGATGCGAGCCGTGTCACTGAGGTCGAGATCCCTATCGGGCCGCGATCCTTGTGAGGGGTGCGCCGAAATGGGCGCAAGCACGCATGCGAGCCGTGCCTATGGAGCCGTCGGTGGAGCTCCCTATGTGGCTATGATCGTCGTGTGGGATGTGCCGAAATGGGCGCGATTACGCATGCTAGCCCTGCCATTGGGTCTTAGGTAGGGCTCTCTGTGGGGCCGCGATCCTTATACAGGGTGCGCACCTTGCCACTGGGGCCGTCGGTGGAGCCCCCATATGGGGCCACGATCCTCGTGAGGACTGTGCTGACATGGGCGCAGTCACGCATGCGAGTCCTGCCACTGGAACATCCGGTGGAACTCCTTGTAGGGCCGCGATCCTCGGGGTAGGTTTGATGAAATAGGCGTATTCACGCACGCGAACCCTGAGGGGGTGGTGAATCAATTGGAAAATTAGCTGCCTCCGTACAACAGCCCTGAAAAATCTCAAAGCCGGGGGTCACCCGCGCACGGGTAATCTCCTAAGCGGTGACACACCCCGCGGCTAGGGTGGCCGCTCTTGCAGCTCGTGGCCCCCCCCAGTTGGCTTTCGCTGGCTACATATCGGCGGCGAGCGAGGGGGGGAAGTGAGAAGGGGCGGGCCCTCTCAGACGGCTCGGAAGTCCATCAGCCTTCTGAGAAGTTGTCTAAGCCTTCCCCGAAGACAGAAAAAACTTCTCAGAAGGCGCGAGGGCTCCTGAGAAGTCCCGCCGCCTTCTGAGAAGGCCTTCTCCTTCTCACTTCCCCCCCTCGCTCGCCGCCAAACATAGACCATTGGACTCGCTCGTCCTTGGAGCGACGGACGTCGGCATAGCACACAGCCTCGTCGATGCCCACGCGGACATCGCTGGACCCCCCAGGGCGCTGGAGGCCGCCCCTGGCGCGCCACGTGCGCCAGGGGCGGGGGTTGGGGTGCCAGCTCGTGCCATGTCTCTGCCCCGATTATGCCCCGTGTTCTCCTGCCTGGTTCTCTCCCCCCCCCTCTCTTCCCCTTCCCCGTTCCCTCCCCGCCTCCCCGTTCCCTCCCCCACAAAGGGTCCCGCCTCTTCACCCCCTCGGATTCTTTCCTCCATCGTCCTCGGGTTCGGCGGAGCCGCGTTGGCATGGGCTCTCTTTGTTTGAGCCTTTGGGTCGCTGGCTACTTCGGCCCGCCTCCCTCAGATCTCCCCACGAAGCGAAGGTCAACGCCTCCACTTTGTATCGCTCGGACGTGTGCATGTTTTCTCGGCGAGGACCTTCGTGGAGCATCTTGGATAATCGCGATGGCAAGCCGCTTGGGTTGCTGTCTGAGTCAGCTCGCCCTCGACCGCCCCGCGAAGCGAAGGCCGAGGCCTCCCCTCCCTGCCCCCTCCCCGCCGAAGCGAAGGTAGAAGGCCTCCCCTCCCTGCCCCCTCCCCGCCGAAGCGAAGGTGGAGGGCCTCCCCTCCCTGCCCCCCTCCCCAGGGAGCAAGGGAGGGGCAGGGCTCGAGCTGCGCGGTGTCTGGGCGATGCCGTGGACCGCCTCCGTTTGGACGCCGCTTGGCAGCAGAGGCAGGCCGAACACAGAACGAGAGGCACTGCTCAGCTCGAGCCCCGGGAAGCGGGAGGGGGTGGCGCCAGGGGCCTGGCCCTGTGCCTGCGCGGCCGCGTGGGCTGGCGCACGGGCCTGCTGGCGTTCTCGCTGTGGCCCCTGAGCGGCGTCGGCGTCACCGCCGGCGCCCACCGCCTCTGGAGGGGTGGGGGGGTCTCTGCTGCCGCGGCTGCCTCGAGGATAACGATGGAGGGGGCAGGCTCACGGGGGCCGGAGGGGGGGGCGCACCGACTCCCGGTCTGAGGACAGCAGAACCCGACCCCCCGCCAGGGCCCCTTCTCCCGACCTCGCGATCCAGGGGTCCTGGCGGGGGGTGGCCCCCGAGAGCACGAGGGAAAACCATCCCCACGCCCAGCCAGGATCCGCTGGATCACACCAGGTCGGGAGTGGAGCTCCTGATCGGGGGAGCAGTCGGACCGAGGCATAAGGTCGAATGTCGGTTCGGGGGGGGGTACCCTGATGTGTCTGTTTGGTGTTATCCTGCATCCTGGTGAAGGGCCTCCTCGGTGATCTTATGATTCGGGGTGTGTTAGACGGCGGAGGGTTTCATGTTCTTGAAGGACGTTCTTCTGGCTTAGGTTCGACTGTAGCGGTGGGTTCGGCTGTCCAGCGGTGGGTTCGAGTGTAGCGGTGGGTTCGACTCGCCCACGCATCGCCCACTGGGGCCTGATACTTCGCTCAGGCCGGCCCAGGAATGTGCGGTGTCGCGCTATCGTGTGCCTATCGCCGATCTGTCGGCGATTCGCCGCCGATTGCAGCTCGATGGTTCCCCCCCTGAGCGGGTCCTCCCCCGACCGTTCCCCCTCAACTGCCGATTGCTGCTGCTGTTCCTCCTCGTCCTCCTCCGTCCTCCCTCGCGTTGCGAAGAAATCACGGCGGAAGGCTTCCCACAAGTTTCAGCCTCTTGGGGACCTCGCTGGGCCCCCGAATCGTCAAGATGCGGGCCAGAATGGAAAACAGGCCTTGGGAAAGGGGATCAGACTTCTGGAGGTCCACGTCGCGATAAAAAGCGAGGTGGTCGAAGTGTCGGGTCTTTCGCGCTCATGTGCCCTCTCTTTTTCCTCATCCTCCTCCTCCTCCTCCTTCGCCTCACAGTTGCCCAGGCCACAATTGTCACACTGACCAGATGGTTCTTTCTTGTGACTGGGTGGGTGTCGAGAAGTCTCCCCGTTGCGATGCATGTTAGGGTCAGGCGGGCGTGGCTCCACTGCTGAAACCGCACAATACGCATTGCCACAAAGAAAGGTAAGCTGGATGCAACTCACCCGTTCGGCATTCTCTTCGCGCGTGTGCGTATACGTCACTGTTTGAAATGGAGGACTGCTCTACACAGTGTCCAAAGCACGCCATCACCCCTGGCGACAACACACTGACGTGTCGGAGGAAAAGTGTGTTTGTGTGTGTGTGTGTGATGTCTGGTGTGTGTGTGTTCTTGTGTGTGGTGTTCGTGTGTGTGTGTGTGTGTGTGTTTGTGTTCGTGTGTGTGTGTGTGTTCGTGTGTTCGTGTGTTCGTGTGTGTGTGTGTTTGTGTTCGTGTGTGTGTGTGTTCGTGTGTTCGTGTGTTCGTGTGTTCGTGTGTTCGTGTGTTCGTGTGTTTGTGTGGGGGTGTGGGGGTGTGGGGTGTGGGGGTGTGGGGGTGTGGGGGGGGTCGGGGTGTCGGGGTGTCGGGGTGTCGGGGTGTCGGGGTGTGGGGGTGTGGGGGTGTGCGTGTGCGTGTGCGTGTGTAGGTGTGTCGGTGTGTCGGTGTGTCGGTGTGTAGGTGTGTAGGTGTGTAGGTGTGTAGGTGTGTAGGTGTGTCTCTGTGTGTCTCTGTGTGTCTCTGTGTGTCTCTGTGTGTCTCTGTGTGTCTCTGTGTGTCTCTGGGTGTCTCTGTGTGTCTCTGGGTGTCTCTGGGTGTCTCTGGGTTTCTCTGGGTGCCTCTGGGTGTCTCTGGGTGTCTCTGGGTGTCTCTGAGTGTCTCTGGGTGTCTCTGGCTTTCTCTGGGTGTCTCTGGGTGTCTCTGGGTTTCTCTGGGTGTCTCTGGGTGTCTCTGGGTGTCTCTGTATGTCTCTGTGTGTCTCTGGGTGTCTCTGGGTGTCTCTGGGTGTCTTTGTGTGTCTCTGGGTGTCTCTGGGTGTCTCTGGGTGTCTCTGGGTGTCTCTGTGTGTGTCTTTGTGTGTCTCTGTGTGTCTCTGTGTGTCTCTGTGTGTCTCTGTGTGTCTCTGTGTCTCTGTACGTGTCTCTGTGTATCTCTGTTCTTTGTGTGTCTCTGTGTGTCTATGTGTGCCTCTGCGTGTGTGCGTGCGTGCGTGAGGGCGTGTGTGCGTGCGTGTGTGTGTGTGTCTTTGTGCGTGTTTGTCGTTTTTGTCTGTCGTTTTTTGATATCGCTTTTTTCTCTCTCTCTCTCTCTCTCGCGCTGTCTCTCCCTCTATCTCTGTGCTCTCTCTCTATGAAGAGAGATCTTTCTTTCTTGTTTCGATACGTGCTCGTCATTCTGCAGCCAATTCCGGGCAGAAGGAGAGAGAGAGAGAGAGGGAGAGAGAGCGCAGCACACACTACAATGCAATCATGTTTGTGATGGTTGCTGCCTTTTTCGCAGCTGCGAGGGCCGACGGTTGCTTCGGGAACTCGGGCGGTGCTCCGCAGTTGGGGCCCGACCCTGGGCGTGCAACGGCACTCTTTCTGTACACGGCTGCACTCGCGCGCGCTTCATGTTTCATACACGTGTGCATGTCTTTGTTTTTTGGGGGGTGGCCGGAGCGAGGTGGATTCTGTGACGCCCGCGGAAGGGAAGGCGGGAACCCGCGATGGCCAAAGCCGTTGTTTCGGCGGCTCCCCGAGGAGCTTGGAGAACAGCCGAGAACCCTCAGGTGCAAGCTCATCGGGGGGGAGAAAGTACATGGCCGAAAGAGAGAGAGAGAGAGAGAGACAGAGAAAAAAGAGAGAGGGAGAAACAGGGAGGGTGAGAGAGACCAGATCGGACAGGGGTGTGTCTGCCGTCGCGGGTGCCAGCGCCGCGCGCGGCTCCGCTCCGCAACTGTGCTCGGAGCGACTGAGGCGCTTCAAGCAGGAGCCCGGGACGCGTCCGGCGTGTGACTGACATGGGCCGGGGCTCAAGATCGGAGGAGGAAAGGTACCCATGTTTTTAACCCCTCGCCGGTTTCCCGCTCTCCTGGCCTCCAGGGAGGCCCTCGGCGCCACCGCTGGACTCGCCTCGAAATCCTGGTCAGAACGCACACCGGGAGAGGTCCGCGCAGTAGCGGTATCGGTACCTTTTTGGCTTCCTCACAAGAGGCGGGGCTCAATGCAGCTGGGCGTCAGTCAGAGCGCCAAATCTCGCAGGATCCTGCAGGGCCAGGGTCGCATCGACCCTCAGCCACGCGCAGAGGGGGGTGGGGGGAGGGAGGAGGGCTCCATAGAAGCACCCCTGCTTCGTTGAAGGCGCGGGCCTTTATCTGCAGATGCAAGGCCGGCGCCTTCTGAGAAGCAGCCTCCTGCTGAGAAGCCCTCCCCCCTCCCCCCCACCCTCCTCTGTGCGCGCCGCCAGGAGGGGCGGCTTCCTGGGCGGGCGGGCCCCCCCGCCCGAGGAGGCGGCGGCTGGCAGGGCAGTGAGGAGGCAGAGAGCGCTGGCGCCGGTGGAGCACGAGCCTTCCCTCGCAGCGGTGGCTCCTCCCTGGAGGGTCCAGGGAGGAGCCACCGCCCGGACCCGCCGACCACCGGCGCTTCCCGAAAAGTGGCCCTGGTCGCCTGCCAGGCAGCCCCCGCCCTGTCCGACTCCTCCGGGTGCGGTGCGTTACTGCCAGACTCGGGCCGGACGAAAGGGGGGGACTGGGAAAGGGGAAAGGGGGGGTTACGAAATCTGCTGCATGCAGCTGGTTTCGGCCCCACCGAGGGGCCCATTCCTCGACACATGGGCGCCTCCCAGAGCCGGGAGGCGCCGAGAAAGTCAGCTGCGTGAGCTGATTCTCAAGCCCCCCCTTTGCTATCCCCCCCTTCGCCCGTGTTGGGGTGATCCTTCTGGGGGTGGACCTTCTGCCCCCTTCGAAGGGGCGGCAGGGCCCAGGCGCCAGCGACTCTGGCACAGGGCGCGGCCGGCCCCGGATCCTGCGCGCGGGGGGCGCCAGGGCATGGCCCCGACGCGCGTCTCCGCGGGCATCGCCGGGGCGTCCGCAGCGTGCGTGCGCCCTCGGCCTCTGCGTGAGGCGAGGTGGGCCAGCACGACAGTCTTGGCGTTCAATCGGGCCTGCCCCTCTTCAGGAGGAAAGTTCAAACGTAGTTTTTGAAACATAGTCTGGGGACTATTTTTGGGGGGTAGCTGTTTTGACAGTTTTTTTAATGTTTCGTCCTAGGTCCGCCAGTAGGAGGACATGCCCGACCTAAGCGTAGAAGAGCAGGGAGGCCGAAGAGCGGCAGGCTCGAGGCAGTCCCTCGGCGGGCTGCGCGCAGGCCTGCATGGCGCGCGGGCCCAGCAGCGGCGGAGCGAGGGGTGAAGCAGCACGGCGGCGCGCGGCGCGTGAAGGGGGAGGAGCAACGCAGGTGCCAGTCGGCTTCCCCGTGCCGCGGGAGGTCCAGCCGAGTGGACCGACCTCGGGGGGGCCAGCCCCCTGGCTCGCAGGGATACGAAGATCCTCGGAGCCGAGGCTGGAGCCAAAATGGCTGCGGAGAGAGGGGGTGAGGAGGGGAGAGAGGGGGAGAGGGAGCGAGGGGGAGAGCGAGAGGGAGAGAGAGAGAGAGAGACCGAGAATGAGAGAGAAGGAGGGAGGGAG
Organism: Prorocentrum cordatum; assembly: GCA_963575745.1. Classification (NCBI taxonomy): domain Eukaryota; class Dinophyceae; order Prorocentrales; family Prorocentraceae; genus Prorocentrum; species Prorocentrum cordatum. The sequence goes on along the minus strand of CAUYUJ010014568.1, from coordinate 334,539 downwards.
GGAGGGAGAGTGAGCGAGAGTTGAGATTAGGGTGCAGGAGTTCAGCAGAGGTGGACCCCTCGGAGCCGGCGTGGCCCGAAGAGCGAATCGAGGCAAGGGCCTGAGGGGCGAAAGCGAAGAGGACGGGCTGTTCCCTCGTCTTTCCTTCCTCCCCCCTGCCGGGAAGACAACGCTTGGATGGGCACGCACTCTTCTTGGCGCGGCTGGGGACCTCGGCAGACACGCCCGACCCTGGTGTTAAGTCGGGCCTGTCCCTCTACAGGAGGATGCACAAAAATTGTCCAGAAATAGTCTGGGGACGATCGATTGACTATTTTTTGGCTATTGATAAAATGTTGGGGGTATTTCTCATTCTTCGTCCAACATCTGCCTGTAGTGGGACACGCCCGACTTAACCCTGGTGGCCACCCACCTCCAAAAAGATGGACGAGTGCCCGGGCCGCGGATGAGCCGTGGGTGAGGGAGACGGCGGGAGGAAGGGGAAGCCAGGAAGGGCGGGGGAGGGTGAAACATAGCACCAAGTCGTGCATGCCCCTCTAAGGGAGGAGCATTCAAGAAAGTAGCAACAAATACTTGGGGGACGATGCTTCGTGCATCTTTGGCTCGTCTTTGACAGTTGTTTGACTACGTATGCGATTCTTCCAAAATCCGCCTGCAGGAGGACAGGCCCGACCTAAACGCAGCAGGACTGCAGCGCATCGGCGATGAGGCACGTGGGCCGGGGGCGTGCGCGGGCGGCGCAGGTCCCACCAGGCCTACAAGGCGACGCCCCTCATGGAGGCGCTTCTGGTGGTCCTGTTCTCGCTGGCGGACCAGGGGTCCATTCAAGGCCTCGTTTCCTTCCCCGCCTCCTCCTCTCCTCCTCCTCCTCCTCCTCCTCCTCCTCCTCCTCCTCCTCCGTACCAAAAACTGGACCCCCGGGATCTGGACGTCCTTGGAAAAGGTCACCCGGCTTTCCGGGTCTCCACAAGCGCCTTCCCAGCAGACCCAGAGCGATCCGAGGGGTCATCAGAAAAGGCTCATGGGAGGCCCCAGACAGCACAAGAGCGCTCCAAGAGGGACTTCAATTGCGTCAGGACGGCCCAAAAGACGCCCAAGGCACCCCGAGAAGCTTTTCAAGGGGCCTTCAAAGCACAACAATCGTCTCATTCCCTGCGTAATACTTACACAATTTTAGCATGTTCGCCTTTCGGATTTCATCAGCTTTCAAGACGGTTGCAAAGCCCCCGAGATCGCCTCCAGACGCCCCAATGGGCCCCCAAGAAAGCTTCAAGACGGCCGAGCCGGGCCCTACGATCGCCCACGAGAGCCCCAAGACAGCCCATAATGGAACCAAGAGGCCCCCCAAGGGCTCCCAGCACAGACCCAAAACGGCCATGCGAGGTCCCCGGAAGTGCATTTTGGCTCAAGCGCGGGCTCAAGCAAACATATCTGTTGCGCCAAGCCTGCAGTTTTATACGTTCTAATTCTTATGATCACGAGGGGCCCGTAGATGTGAGGCTGCGTATTCATCTTTATTTCGGAGGATGGTCCCAGGCAGGGGGCTACCTTTACCAGCCACATGGGTCTTTTGGTTCACATGCAGCATGTGCAGCTGGGGCCAGGAAGAAGTGTTCTCTTACGTTGACGACGTCCTGTACCAGCAGGCCTACCTGCCCGCGGCGGCGACCGTGGTGCCGGAGGTCCCCGAACGTACGGATGTGTCAGAGACCCCTCTGACGCTCGAGCATGGGCGGAGGAACGACCCGCACGGACGGTCGCAGCTGCTGAACACGGCTGGCATGTCGTCGTCCGACATGCAGCAGATGCTCGCCGGCTCCCCCCAGTGCTCGTCGCAGCAGGTCGTCGACGGGTGCTGCGCGCCGATCGGCGAGAGCCACTGGCAGACGCAGTCCACGGACGGTGGCAGCTGGTCGTACAATGAGCACTATGTGCGCTACGACTTCGTCAACAACGCGGACTGCGTCGGCAACGCCTCGGCGAACTTCTCCACCATGGGCGTCGCGGTCCTGAACTTCACCGCGCCCGTGGCGTCCGAGCTGCTCCTGGACGTGTCCGGGAGGGCGCAGGCTCATTACGAGCACTGCCACGTCTTCCTTGACGGCGCTCACGTGGCCTCGCTGACCGCAGGCGAAGGCTTTGGAGGGGAAGCATGCATCGTCAGCCAGTGCGACATGTGCAAGGTGTCCGCGCGTGCGAATACCATCTTCGTGAGCGCGGGCGGCCACTCGATCGAGGTGCTTGTGAATTCGTCGGGCCACTTGTATCACATGGGCGCGTACTTCCAGATCCAGGTTCGATCGATGGAGGCCCACTGCAACGGCTGCAAGTGTGCAGGCACGTGCCTCAACCACGACCAGGCCGCAGTAGAGGTTGCGTCGCGTGCGGGCGAGACGCTCACCGGGTGCAGCGGCAGCCAGGTGGGGGAGCTGTGCCAGCACGAGATCCACGGCATGGCGATGCAGCTGGCCTGCCCGCTGGTCTGCGACCAGTGCCCGCCAGCGAACTGCTCCAACTACGACCAGGTGCTCCCGACCGTGCTCAGCGGCGGCTCCCCGGCGCCGTCCGACTGCTCCGACGCTGCAGTCCCGGCGCTGTGCCAGGACCCCACCGACGGGCTCCTTGTCGAGCTGGCGTGCCCGGAGGCCTGCGACGCGTGCGACGCCCAGCCCATGTGCGAGCCGGACGACCCGTCCCGTCGGCGCTCTGGGAAGAGCTGCACCCAGATGCACTCAAACGGCCAGAGCAGCTGCAGGATCGCGTCGCAGTCGCGCCGCCGCTACTACGGGGGGGAGGCCTGGGACTACTGCCAGACCACCTGCTCCGCCTACGTCGGCTGCCAGGTGTCCCTGGGCGCGACGCCGTCACCGACTCCGGGGCCGACGGCCGTGTGCCCGCCCGACGACAGCACGCGCCGGCGTTCGGGCAAGTCCTGCGAGCAGCTAACCACGGACGGCGTGAGCAGCTGCGCCTACGCCATGACGTCGAGGCGAAGGCAGTACGCGGCCGAAGCCTACGAGTTCTGCAAGACGACCTGCTCCTCGTTCCTTTCCGACTGCCAGGCCGCTGATGCGTCTACGACTTCGACAACGCCCCCTCCAGCCGATTACATGAGCGGGGACTCGGTGTCTGCAACTGACGATCCTCACCTGACGAACCTGGCAGGTGAGAAGTTCAACGTGAACCAGCCGGGGGTCTACACCCTCCTTCGTGTACCTCCCGACGCGAAGCAGCCGGCCCGCTTCCAGCTGGAGGCGAACATCACCGGGGACGGCGAGAAGCCCTGCGGGCTGTACATCAGGGCGGTCGTCGTGAGCGGCGAGATGCTCGAGGGCAGGACTATACACGTGCGGCCGATGACGCGCGACCGCCCGGGCTCGAACACGGCGGGGAGCCTGATGCAGAACCCGTTCTCGCTCCAGGTGACGTCCCCTGGCTCGTCCCTGGGGCGCTGGATCTCCGTGGGCGAGTCCGCCGCCGAGGACGTGACTGAAGCCACGAGCGACGGGGTTCAGGTGCGAGCGATCCGCCGCGAAGCCTTCGGCAAGCGGGTGGAGGCGCAGGCGTTCGAGCTCCGGGTCCACAGGGCCACGCTGGTGGTCTCGCAGGCGTCGCGGCAGGCCCTGAACGTGCAGATGTCGGGGGTGCCGAGCCTGGCAGCGGGCGGGCAGGTCGGCGGGCTGCTGGGCACGTCGCGCCACGACGAGGCTATCGAGAAGTTCACCCCTGAGTGCTCCGCGTCCAGGCAGCAGGCGCTGGACAGCTGGATGGACTCGGTCGAGATCGGCGAGTCCGCGACGGGCGCCACCGACGCGTAGGGGCGCCTTGCTGGTCGTCCGGGGCGCTCGCCTCCCGATCCGGGCCTCGCAGTTCGTGCGGAGCCTGCCACGAGCCTCGCTCCTCCTCCTCCTCCTCCTCCTCCTCCTCCTCCTCCTCCTCCTCCTCCTCCTCCTCCTCCTCCTCCTCCTCCTCCTCCTCCCCCTGACTGTGGTGACGTGAACCCTGCCGGCCACTCTAGAGCACTTCCGTTGCGATAGTGTCCCCTGTGAGGGGAAGCGGATCGCCCAGTGCCCCCCCAAAAGAAATCAAGGCCTTGTTTCCCGACATGTTTCTGCTCCTCCTCTCTTGGCATCGCTCGAACTTGTTGTTTTTTTTGTGTCTCGGAGAGGACCATCCCAACCATCCTGTGGTGTTGGGTCCTCGTTTTGAAGAGACAGCGCCCGCGTCCTCACTCCTCTCCTCCTCCCCCCCTCCTCCCTCCTCCCACCATCATCATCGTCATCATCATCATCGTCGTTGTCATCATCACCGTTATCACCATCATAATCGTCATAATCCTCACGACCGTCATCATCACCATCATAGTCATCATCATCGCCGCCATCATCACCGTCACCCCTCACACGGTTCGTGGCCCCATAGGGAGCTCCACCGAAGGCGCCAGTGGCAGGGTTCGCATGGCGGCCCCGCCAAATTTCGGCACACCCTCACACGTTTCGTGGCCCCATAGGGAGCTCCACCGAGGGCCCCAGTGGCAGGGTTCGCCTGGCGGCCCCGCCCCATTTTGGCGCACCCCTCACACGGTTCGCGGCCCCATAGGGAGCTCCACCGAAGGCCCCGGCGGCAGGGTTCGCATGGCGGCCCCGCCTCATTTTGACGCACCCCTCACACGGTTCGTGGCCCCACATGGCCCCACAGTGAGCTCCACCGAAGGCCCCAGCGGCAGGGTTCGCATGGCGGCCCCGCCCCATTTTGGCGCACCCCTCACACGGTTCGTTGCCCCATAGGGAGCTCCACCGAAGGCCCCAGTGGCAGGGTTCGCATGGCGGCCCCGCCCCATTTTGGCGCACCCCTCACACGGTTCGTGGCCCCATAGGGAGCTCCAGCGAAGGCCGCAGCGGCAGGGTTCGCATGGCGGCCCCGCCAAATTTCGGCACACCCACACACGTTTCGTTGCCCCATAGGGAGCTCCACCGAGGGCCCCAGTGGCAGGGTTCGCATGGCGGCCCCGCCCCATTTCGGCACGCCCCTCACACGGTTCGCGGCCTCATAGGGAGCTCTACCGAGGGCGCCAGTGGCAGGGTTCGCATGGCGGCCCCGCCTCATTTTGGCGCACCCCTCACACGGTTCGTGGCCCCATAGGGAGCTCCAGCGAAGGCCGCAGCGGCAGGGTTCGCATGGCGGCCCCGCCCCATTTTGGCGCACCCCTCACACGGTTCGTTGCCCCATAGGGAGCTCCACCGAAGGCCCCAGTGGCAGGGTTTGCATGGCGGCCCCGCCTCATTTTGGCGCACCCCTCACACGGTTCGTGGCCCCATAGCTCCAGCGAAGGCCCCAGTGGCAGGGTTCGCATGGCGGCCCCGCCCCATTTTGGCGCACCCCTCACACGGTTCGCGGCCCCATAGGGAGCTCCACCGAAGGCCCCAGCGGCAGGGTTCGCATGGCGGCCCCGCCTCATTTTGACGCACCCCTCACACGGTTCGTGGCCCCACATGGCCCCACAGTGAGCTCCACCGAAGGCCCCAGCGGCAGGGTTCGCATGGCGGCCCCGCCCCATTTTGGCGCACCCCTCACACGGTTCGTTGCCCCATAGGGAGGTCCACCGAAGGCCCCAGTGGCAGGGTTCGCATGGCGGCCCCGCCCCATTTTGGCGCACCCCTCACACGGTTCGTGGCTCCATCGGGAGCTCCACCGAAGGCCCTGGTGACCAGGTTCGCATGGCGGCCCCGCCCCGTTTTGGCGCAGCCTTCACACGGTTCGTGGCCCCATAGAGAATTCCTTTTGCTTCGTTCCACCTGCCCTGCGGTATTCACGTTTGCATAAGGTTGGGTCCTTCGCCAGGATAATTTGTGTCTCGGAGAGGACCATCGACGAGAGCATCCTGGATCCTCTGGCGAAAGAAAAGAAACACACACGAAACAAACACATGTACAGGGAAAGGACGTCCGAGCGCTGGCCAAAGCTCTCGTTCCCTCTTCCTGTTGGGCATCTCGCGCTCGCCGGTCACCGACCAGGCACGTATGGCCTCGAGCAGTGAAGGCAGACGGAGAGTCAGAAGGCGCCGACGGCCACAGGATGAGCAGGCTCTGGGCCGGTGCCGTTGTGCAGTCTGCAGGGTACTCCTGAGTGGGGCAACCACTTCTGAGTGAGTCTGAGGATATAGGAAAAGATGGGCACATGTTTATCTGTGTATATGCATTTGTGTGTCCTTGGGCCCATTCAAAGGAGGAAAGCGTACCGATACCGCTGCCCTTCCGTCGGTTTCGCCCTGTTGGGCCTCCTTGGAGGCCTTCGTCGCCACAGCAGGTTTCGCTTTGAAATCCTGGTCGAAACGCACCACGGGGAGGATCTGGGGAGTGGCCGCATGGCTCGGTAAGGGAGCCGCCATGGCGCATGGCTCGGTAAGGGAGTTGCCATGAGGGCCTACGGCATGGCTCGCATGGCTGTAACACGGAATGTAACAGAAGTAGCCGCATGTGGCAGAAAAAAAGGGAATGTTTCCTCAACAAGGGAATGTTTCCTCAAAATTATCCTGGCGAAGGACCCAACCATATGCAAACGTCAATACCGCAGGGCAGGTGGGACGAAGCAAAAGGAATTCCCAATGTGGCCACGAACCGTGTGAGGGGTGCGCCACACTGGGGCGGGGCCGCCATGCGAACCCTGCCACTGAGGCCTTCGGTGGAGCTCCCTATGTCCTTGCGGGGCCACGAACCGTGTGAGGGGTGCGCCAATATGGGGCGGGGCCGCCATGCGAACCCTGCCACTGGGGCCTTCGGTGGAGCTCACTATGGGGCCACGAACCGTGTGAGGGGTGCGCCACAATGAGGCGGGGCCGCCATGCGAACCCTGCCCCTGGGGCCTTCGGTGGAGCTCCCTATGGGGCCACGAACCGTGTGAGGGGTGCGCCAAAATGAGGCGGGGCCGCCATGCGAACCCTGCCACTGGGGCCTTCGGTGGAGCTCCCTATGGGGCGACGAACCGTGTGAGGGGTGCGCGAAAATGAGGCGGGGCCGCCATGCGAACCCTGCCACTGGGGCCTTCGGTGGAGCTCCCTATGGGGCACGAACCGTGTGAGGGGTGCGCCAAAATGGGGCGGGGCCGCCATGCGAACCCTGCCACTGGGGCCTTCGGTGGAGCTCCCTGTGGGGCCACGAACCGTGTGAGGGGTGCGCCAAAATGGGCGGGGCCGCCATGCGAACCCTGCCACTGGGGCCTTCGGTGGAGCTCCCTATGGGGCAACGAACCGTGTGAGGGGTGCGCCACAATGAGGCGGGGCCGCCATGCGAACCCTGCCACTGGGGCCTTCGGTGGAGCTCCCTATGGGGCCACGAACCGTGTGAGGGGCGTGCCGAAATGGGGCGGGGCCGCCATGCGAACCCTGCCACTGGGGCCCTCGGTGGAGCTCCCTATGGGGCAACGAACGTGTGTGGGTGTGCCGAAATTTGGCGGGGCCGCCATGCGAACCCTGCCGCTGCGGCCTTCGCTGGAGCTCCCTATGGGGCCACGAACCGTGTGAGGGGTGCGCCAAAATGGGGCGGGGCCGCCATGCGAACCCTGCCACTGGGGCCTTCGGTGGAGCTCCCTATGGGGCAACGAACCGTGTGAGGGGTGCGCCAAAATGGGGCGGGGCCGCCATGCGAACCCTGCCGCTGGGGCCTTCGGTGGAGCTCACTGTGGGGCCATGTGGGGCCACGAACCGTGTGAGGGGTGCGCCAAAATGAGGCGGGGCCGCCATGCGAACCCTGCCACTGGGGCCTTCGGTGGAGCTCCCTATGGGGCCACGAACCGTGTGAGGGGTGCGCCAAAATGGGGCGGGGCCGCCATGCGAACCCTGCCACTGGGCCTTTAGTGGAGCTCCCTATGGGGCCACGAACCGTGTGAGGGGTGCGCCAAAATGAGGCGGGGCCGCCATGCGAACCCTGCCACTGGGGCCTTCGGTGGAGCTCCCTATGGGGCCACGAACCGTGTGAGGGGTGCGCCAAAATGGGGCGGGGCCGCCATGCGAACCCTGCCACTGGGGCCTTCGGTGGAGCTCCCTATGGGGCCACGAACCGTGTGAGGGGTGCGCGAAAATGAGGCGGGGCCGCCATGCGAACCCTGCCACTGGGGCCTTCGGTGGAGCTCCCTATGGGGTCACGAACCGTGTGAGGGGTGCGCCAAAATGGGGCGGGGCCGCCATGCGAACCCTGCCACTGGGGCCTTCGGTGGAGCTCCCGATGGGGCCACGAACCGTGTGAGGGGTGCGCCAAAATGGGGCGGGGCCGCCATGCGAACCCTGCCACTGGGGGCTTCGGTGGAGCTCCCTACGGGGCCACGAACCGTGTGAGGGGTGTGCCGAAATAGAGGCATGTGGAGGGTGATGGTGATGATGACGACCATGTTGGTGCTGATGATGATGACGATGACGATGACGATGATGATGGCGACGACGATGATGATGATGAGAGGGAGGAGGGAGGAGGGAGGAGGGGGAGGAGGGGGGGAGGAGGAGAGGAGTGAGGACGCGGGCGCTGTCTCTTCAAAACGAGGACCCGACACCACAGGATGGTTGGGAAAAAAGGAAATGTGGCAGCCGCCCTGGTTCAGTTTCCTCAAAAACGGAATGTAACAGAAGTAGCCGCATGGCTCGGTAAGGGAGCTGCCATGAGGGCCTACGCGCGCTCGGCCTAGCGCGCTCGCGCTTGCATCCAACACTTATGATTACGAAGGCTTTACGGCCGGTGCCGACAACCCTGAAGGACGACGACGAATTCGACGACGCGACGACAACGACGACGATGGAGACGGAGACGACCACGACCCCGACCACGACCACGAGAAGGCGAGGTCTCGAAAAACAGAGGAACACATAGATGAACATGAATTATTGAATCGCTTCGCTCATTCCGCCGGCCCGTGATATGGCATCGCTGGTTTTTGTCTGTGTGTTCGTTGCCCATGTTGCGCTCTTGGGGGCGGGTGTCGTTCGGACGCGTTGCGTGGGGAGTTTTGATGGTGAAGCAGTTCCCTGGGGGTCGTCTCTCGATGGGGCGAAATAGAGTCGTCGTCAAGATGCTTCTTTGGGGGGCCTCTTGGGGTCTGTTGAGAGGCCGTTCGGGGGCGCCTGGGAGACATGTTTGAAGCCTTCTGGGGCTTCTTTTGGGCCTCCTGGGAGTCTCCTGGGGCCTCTTGGCGACATCTTGGGGCCTCTTGGAGGCCTCTTGGGGCCTCTTTGGGACCTCCTGGGCGCCTTCTGGGACGGAGGGCTCCATTTTTGAGTTCTCGGTATCCCTCCTGAGTCCCTCTTGGGCCCGTCTTGGGGCCTCTTGGTCCGTCTTGGGCGGCACTTGGGCCGTCTTGAGGGCTCTCTTGGGTCGTTTCGGCGCCGTCTTGGGAGCTTCGTGGGCCGTCTTGGAGCGGTCTTGGGGGCCTCTTGGGCCGTCTTGGAGCGTCCGGAAGCCGAAAAAGCCAGAACACAAAAAACATCGAAAAAACCAATGAAAATCAACGATTTTGGCCTCTTGGGGCTCTCTTCGGAGGCCTCTTGGAAGGCTCTTGGGGCGTCTTGGAGGCCTCTTGGGCTGTCTTGGGGGCCTTTTGGGCCGTCTTGGGGTCATCTTCGGCGTCTTCGAGCGCTCTTTGGGCGTCTCGGGGGCCTCTTGGGCAGTCTTGGGGGCCTCTTGGGGCACTCTGAGCGCGCTCTGGGGAGCCTGAGAGGCCGCACCCAGAAGGAAAACCATCTCTGAGTAGACTTGGTCGGGCGGCGGTCGGGCGGCGGTCGGGCGGCGGTCGGGCGGCGACCGGGCGGCGACCGGGCGTTGGTCGGGGTACTTTTCGCCGGGGGACCCCCAGGGGCCGCCCCGCGCGCGCGAACTAATAATACTGTTAATACTGTTAACCAGTTACCGGAGATCTTAGCACGCCCTGGCCCGTTGGGCCGGCGAATTTAAAGCCCTACCTATGAGAGTTCACGAAAAAGGAAAACACATGCAGTGAAATAATGCGAGCAATCACGTTGAACAGATATATTTTTTGGAGCAAGTGGGGTGGTCTTGGAGGGTCTCTTCATCCCTTGGGCCCGCGTGACGGCGAGAGAAGGAGGAGGAGGAAGACGACGACGAAAGCGACGACGAGGAACAGGAGAAAAAGGGAGGAAGACGTCGAGGACAAGGACGAAGAGGATGATCAGGAAGAGGAGGAGGACAACGAGGACGAGGACAGAGCCTTCAAAATCGCCTAGTGAAGCCCTCCTGGGATTTTTTGGGGGGGATCCAGGCGTCTTCTTGGGGCTCTTTTGGGTGGTCTTGGAGCACGCTTGGGGCCTTCTTGGAGCCCTTGTGGTGGTCCCTCGGGAGCCCTGGAGGGCCTCTTGCGGTCATCTTGGAGACAATGGATCAGAAGGGGGGGGTCCCAAATGTTCCCCCCCCCAGGGGGGCATCACATTAGACCCTTCGGCCGTTCTTGGGCCGCTCTTTTGGGCCATCTTGGGGCTCTCTTGAGGCCTCCAAAGCGCATCGGAAGCGAAAAGGTGAGAAGTGACCACATATTGATGTTCCTCTTTGGTTTTTTGAAGGAGGTGGGCCTCTTGGGGGATTTCTGATGGGGCTCCGAGAGCACTTGGACCCGTCTTGTAGCCCTCGTCGGGCCTCTTGGATATATGTCGGAAGCTATGTTTAACCATCTTATGGTATCCTATGGCATCCTGGAGGCCATCTTGGAGCATCGGACGCCCTCTGGGAGCCATCGTGGGCGCCCTGACCGATCGCGGCCCGCCCAGACGAACCTCTGGGAGGGGAGGAGGGGACCCCTCCCCGGAGGGAAGAGAGTTTTATACAGATGCTGTTCGACCACCTTAGCCGAAAGGGTCGGATGGGATTAGTCGGGTCGGATGGGATTAGTGTCGCCTCTTGGTGGCCCTCTTGGGGCGCCTTGGGGGTTTCTGAGGCCGTCTTGAGGGTGCCTTGGGCCGTCTTGGAGCAACCTTGCATTGCTTCAGGGCCCTCCTGGAGCAAGCCGCGATACGAGAGAGCTCGAGGCGTTTGGGAGGTAAGACATCGAACAGCAACGCGTCTCCTGGGAATAGGTGCTTCTTCCTGGGGGGTGGGGGGGGGGGGCACATCCTGCCCCCCCCCCCCCCCGGGATCCCCCCCCACCCACTCCCGGCTGGGGAGGAATCAAAGAGAAGGGGTGTCCTGTCATCTCGATGGCGATGTTGCTCTATTCTCTTTGGCTGGAGCACATGAGGAAGAGGACCCAGGCAAAGGGGGCGGAGCGACGATGGCGACGACGACGACGATGACGCAAACGGAGAAGCGTCAAGGGGGGGAGCGGGGACGACGACGACGACGACCATTTTAACAGAAAAGCTTCTCTCACACGCAGGCACGATCGGCGGATGTTACAGTGTGGGTCCAATCGTCGTGCTTGGTATGTGGGTCTGAGGTCTCGTGGATGTTCGTTGGGCTTTGGTCGAGGCCTCTCGGACGCCTCCTGAGGGCAGTTTTGATGCCTTTGGCGGGCCTCTTGTGGCAGCTTTTGGGCCTCTTGGGGGTCTCTGGGAGCCTGGTGGGGGCCTCTTGAGGCCTCCCAGGTGCCTCTTGGGGCGGAAGCCTCGGATGTTCGGTTCGTGTCCCCCCCTCCTGGGGCCCATTGTGGGCCCCTCTTGAAGCCGTCTCAGAGCCCTCTTGGGCCGTCTCGGGTGCCGCTCTAGCCGTCTTGGGGCCCTCTTGCGGGCTTCTGGCGCCGTCTTGGGGCGGTCTCGGGGGCCTCTTGAGACTTCTTGGATTGTCGGAGGCTCGAAAAGTGGAGAACCTCAAAAGCATCTAAAAACCTTCGGAAACTCAATGAGATCGGCCTCTTGGGAACGCTCTTAGGGCGTCTGGAAGGTTTCTGGGTCCATCTTGGAGCCATCGTGGGCGTCTTGGACCGATCGTTCGGCGATTCGGGGCACCCTTGGACCGTCTGGGCGAGCTCTTGGGGGTCTCTTCGCCCGTCTTGGGCCCTTGGCCCCGAAAACACCATGCGACAACACTTGGGGTAGTCCTCAGATTTGTGAAGTTGGGGTCCAGGCCCCTTGAGGCATCCTCAGGGTTGAGGATTGCTTGAGGCTCCAAGGGATCGAACAAGGGACCCGAGGACACTCCAACTCGTGCCGCAAAGGCACGGTGGCGGCTAGAGTCGAACCGAGGTATAAGGTCGAGGTCGGTTCGGGGAGGATGCCAGGGTGTTCTTTCCGTTGTGGTTGTTGAATGTCTTGTGCACCCTAGGGAGGGTACCCTTGGATATCATGTGTTTTGGCTGGCGGAGGGTCTCGTGTGGGATGTTCTTCTATCTTAGGTTCGATGGTATCCAACGATTTGGTGCGGCAGTGGAGGGACGGTGCGGGCAAGCTGGAGGGACAGTGGAAGTTAGAGCCCTTGGGTACGCGGCGACGAGCGGCGGCGCCCCTCCCCGTGAAGGCCCGAGGCTTCGTCCCTGGGCATCGCTCGGACGTGTGCAACATTCTCGGCGACGAGCATGGGGGAGCATCGTAGCTCGGGGGTGGACAGAACCCCCAACAGTGACACGTCGATTAGTGAATTGTCCGTTTTCGGTTCTCGAGAGGGCGCCGTGGCCGTTATTTTCCAGCCCTGCGCCCGCCAGGTTTGGGCCCGAGGTCGTTTTCACTAAACCACGTTTTACTAAAGGGGGTTCTGTCCATCCCCGAGTAGCGCATCTCGCAAGATAAAACGTACGAAACCGAACACATGACGGGAAATGGGCGTCCGAGCGATTGCAGGGCGGCGCCCCTCCCCGTGCAAGCCCGAGGGCTAATCCGCAGCGTAGTTGCCTCGATATGCCCGTCTCGATACGCAACATGTACCATGCTCAAACCATACGTGTCGACACGTTGCGCGTTGGTTCAACGTATTGGCCTACGTGTTGGCGAACGTGTCGCGTCAATCCTACTTGTTCAGTCTTCGTGTTGAGCTCCGAATCAATACGCTACTTTAGGTTCGAGCGGCGTTGGCGCGCCAGCGTCGCCGGCGATGGCGTTCAAGGTTGAATTCTGCGACGCTGCAGCACAGAGGGACAGTGTAACGCCGCTGGGCCCGACGGAATTCAACCTTGAACGATCGGGGCCGCGATCGATTCAAGGTTGAACGATCGACGCGATGTCATAAACCTGTGCGCATGCCGACGCCTCACGAACCTGCCGTACGTGTTGCGTGTTGCGCATCGGGCAGCTGAGGTCCGCGGTGAGACCGTTGTCCTTCGGGCCTGCCCTGCACTCCCAGGATCTGCCCCCTCCGTCGCCTCCTCCTACGTCCAATATTTTGGGCTGGGCTCGATGTTCCTTGGGTGCTTCCACTGGCGTCCCTTTGGCGATCTTCGAGCAAGCATGCGCGACTGAGGCTCACAAGGGGCATCGTGCTTCACTCCGGTTGTCACTATGGTAAAACGTTGACCGCTCTCTGCGCGTCTTCCCCTGTCTCTTCCTGTGTAGTCTTCCTCCTTCTCCAGCGCGGGGAGAGGCTGGACGCTGACGCACGCCATGCACCACAGCTCCAGTGACACTGACATGGACCCCCATAACCGAAAGGCCGGCTTCTGGCACTCCCATTTCGGCCAGCTCCTCAGCACGGGGTTGGTGGGCACGCCGTGTGACTGCACGATCAGAGCGGTGGGGGGGAGAGTCAAGGAGGGAGAACCTGCGGCCTTCTCGGTGTACCTGTCAGGGACAGGGGGGTGATCAAGAAATTGCAAGAAAGGGTAAATGCTGCGGCGCCCGTGTGTGTGTGTGTGGTGTGTGTGAGTGTGTGTGTGTGTGTGTTTGTATGCGCGTCTGTGTGTGTGTGTGCACGGGGGGGGGCGTGCGTGCGTGCGTGGCTGGCGTGCGTGCGTGCGTGCGTGCGTGCGTGTGTATGTGTGTATGTGTGTGTGTGTGTTTGTGTGCGTGTGCGTGTGCGTGTGCGCGTGTGTTTGCGTGTGTGTGTGTGTGATTGCGGGTGGGTGGTGCAGGTGCTGGTGCCAGTGCCGGTGCCAGTGCCGGTGCCGGTGCCGGTGCCGGTGCCGGTGCTGGTGCTGGTGCGGGTGCGTGTGCGTGTGCGTGTGTGTGCGAATGTGAAGTTACAGGTGAAGGTGAAGGTGAAGGTGTCTCTGTGTGTGTGTTGTGTGTGTGTGTTTGTGTGTGCCTGTGTGTGTGTGTTTGCGTGTGTGCTTGTTGTGTGTTTGTGCTTGTGTGTGTTTGTGCTTTGTGACATCGAGGTATCGCCTTTCTCCGCGACGCAGAAATATTTGGGACTTCCACTTAGCTTCTCTGAACCGACTGCGACCGAGGTTGAGGCCAGGATCAGAACGGCATGGAAAAAGTTCGGTGTCTTCAAGCAAGAGCTTACTACACGATCGTACTCTCTGAAAGTCTGGCTCCGATTGTTCAACGGCACTGTTGCTCCGATGCTACTTCATGGCTCCAGTTCGTGGGCGATGACAATCCCGTTGGAGTCGCGAGTACGATCTACGCAACGACAAGTGCTCAGAATGGTTCTTGGGTCACTGCGACGCCGTAAGCCAGAAGTAGCAGAAGAGGAACAACCTTGCGACGGAACCGACACCACTGCAGACAGCGACTCCGACAGCAGCGACACTTGCACCAGCACTGGCAGCGCAACCGCAGCATCGAGCTCGTGTACCCCCGCGGACCCTCTCGAACCATGGGTCGATTGGAGTAAGCGTACGGCAAGGCAAATTGAAGGATATTGCCACGACATGGGGTGTGAAGATTGGGGCACACGGCAGCGGCGACTACAATGGAGGTTGCTTGTGGCGGCGATCAACGACGTCGTGGGGAAATGGGGCCGCAAGGCTATATTATGGGATCCAACCACAACCAGCACTCGCGCCAAAAGATTACCGCGCCGACCCATTCAAAAGGTGGCTCGACGACGTGGCAAAAATTACCCACGCAGCTTCTGGAGAGGATTGGCGAAACATTGCTCCGGATAGTGTTCTATGGTCGCAATTGGAGGAACCCTAGGTGCAGCGGCAATGGCAAATACAGGGTGAGTGAACCTGCCGGCCTGCTCCTCCTCCTCCTTTTTTTACTTCCCTTAAGTTGCATATTTGTCGGCGCAGAGGCGCCACCGCCCCGCCCCTCGTAGGGCCGTCCCGTGTGACGTGGGGGCCCAGTGTCAGTGTCTGTGTCAATGTCAGTGTCAGTGTCAGTGTTTTTTTGTTTGTTTGTGTGTGCGTGTGCGTGTTTATGTGTGTGCGTGTGTGTGTGTGCCTGTGTGTGTCTCCGTTTGTTGCCCTCGAGAGGTTTGCACACGCTCGTGCGTTGATGAATGACAACATGGACAGTCGAACAGGGACTTGCAAGAGGCGACCGTGCACAGACGGTTTCTGTGACTTGTGCATCCACGGTCCACAGCTGGAACTGCCAAAGGGGCCCCGACGTATTCTGCACAAGCGGGCCCGTGGTTGTAGCGCTGTCCAGCACGGTCGGCCAGATTCCTCGGGGGGGGGGCCTGTGGGTGCCTCGAGTTCCTCGGGTTCCTCGTCGCCTGGAGCCCACGGGCTCCTAGGATTCTGTGCTTCGCCTGGTGTCGGAGGCCTCCTCAGGGGGTCTTTGCGCCTCTTGGGGGGTTTCTTGGAAGCCTTTCTGGTTGGAAGCCATCTTGGGCGCCTCGCTGCGCCGTTTGGGAGCATTCTGGGGGCGCTTCGGGGCCGTTTTGGACGCTATCGTGGCCGTCTTAGGGGGCTTAGGGAGCCGTCTGGGGACCTTCCGCGGATTTTCTTGGGCCGCCACACGGCCATCTTGGAGGATTTTAGAACGATCTTAGGGGCCTCTGCGGCCGTCGGAAGGCCGAAAAGAAGGAAGCGCCCAAACCCCAAAGCTTGCAAACACGTATAGAACATCCATGATGTTGGCCTCTTCGAGCCTTTTTGCTGAGGGCATCCTGAGCCATCTCGGGTGCATCTTGAGCCGTCTGGGAAATATATGGCACACATCTTGGGCCATCTGGCATCCTGGGTTGGAATCTGGCGGATTTGTGTTTGTCCCAGCCCCGCCCAGAAAGCGGAGCACAGGCGGAGCAGCCCCCCTTTCCCAGGCAGATTCCCTCCGGCCCCCCCCCCAGCAGAGCTGAAGTTCATGCTGCAGGCTGTAGTTCAGGCGTTTGAAACTTACACGAGTGATCGGCGGACTGCGTGGTCTTCCTGATCACCATTGTATTTTTTGTTGTGCACCATACTACTTCGCATTGGTATGGATTACGCTGCGTTGCGCTCGCATTATTGTATACGCCTATAGCGAACCACCCCCGCCCCCTGCCTCTGAAAACACCTATGCAAAATTTGGGAAACTTTGCCCCAAAGCCTGGCCAAGCTATTGGACTAATCCCTCAGGGGGAAACATTCGGAGAGTAAGGGAGATAGGAGGAGGAGGAGGAGGAGGAGGAGGAGGAGGAGGAGGAGGAGGAGGAGAGGAGGGAAGAGAAGCGGGAGCCCTTTTTGGGCCTCTTTGGACATCTCGGGGACCTCTTTGGGTATCCCGGTCCCTCTGGGGACCTTGGAAACCATTTTGGTTATATTGGAGTACCTTTTGAGGCCATCTTGAGCGGAAAGGGCCCTCGCCTCCCATCTTTTGCGGAAGCCGTCTTGATAGCTTCTCTGGGCCGTCTTGGGGCCTCTCTGGTGGCGCTTCAGGACTGTCTTGGAGGCCATCTTGGGCGCCTTTGAGGCCTCTTGGGCCGTCTTGGAGCTCTATTGGGGCCATTTGCATTGCTTTGCAACTCATTACGTTGCATTGCAGTGTACTGTTTTGCGAACTCTTGATTAGAAGTCATAACATTGCGAGGCATTGTATTACATGATGTTCGTATTGGTTTGCGCTGCAACTACTCTGCATTCCAGCTGAATGGCGCTGTATGGTTAAGCAGAAGGACTGATAGTTGGGAGATGCCTTGTATTGCATTGCACTGCAGATCAACCCATTGCGTTGCATTGATTGACTTGCATAGCGTTGCGCAGGGCCATCACACAGCATAGCATGGCGTGTGGCTCGCGTAGGACATCGTCTGGATACAGTTAGCTCGCCCTCGGCGTGTTCCCGTTGCCTATCGAAGGTGCCTACTGCGAACCATTGCCGCCCTCTGCCTTGTGGAAGCGTCTACGCTGCCAAGCGTTGGGACAGAGTCTGGCCAAGCCATTTGACTATGTATTGCCCCAGCCGTTGTAGCTACCTTTGGGGGTGAGACTTGAGGGAGGAAGAGACAGAGATGAGGAGGAGGGGAGGGAGGAGAAGGAGACAGGGCGGAGCAAGAGGAGGACTCTTGGGGCCCTCTCCGGGGCCTCCTGCGGGCTTCCCGGGCTCCGCCTGGGGGGCCTCTGACAGGCCTCTTGGGTACACATTGGTGGCCCAGGGTGGGGTGGGGGGCTTCGTGCGGGCCTCGTTTTCTTTCCCCCACCCTCCGATAATCAATGGGTCCCCCTCCCCTTCGCCACTGAGTGTTGATAATCCACGGCCAATGCAGTGTTGATCAGGGAAGAGAGGCGGCAAGGCCGAACTTTATAATCGCGGGGGAAAGTTGCGAATCGAAGTTGTCCTCTTCTGATGTTGAGTAGCAATGATTTCTAAGACTTCCGACTGATGTCCTTGGTAATCTTATGAATGTCCTAGGGAATCTCATGGATGTCCTATGAATTGCCTATGGGATCCCATGATTTCTCATGGCTTCCCTGCTCTTCCTCCTCCTCCTCCGCCCCGAACTATTTTATCCCTGCTGTTTTGTTGTATCCCTGCCAATGAGCTTCCATGGGCTCCTTCCTACACATGCGATGTTGGAAATGATGTTAAAAAGTTAAAAAGAGTTGAGTTCCACGCAAAAAATGAGGTTCCGAATCTCAGTTTTTTGGGCGTCTGGTCCTGGGGTTCCTCGTCCTCCTCCTGTTCCTCCTCCTCCTCCTCTTCTCCTCCTGTTCTTCAATGGATTTGTTTATAAGAGTTACGGATGTTCATATCAGTCTCAATACTTCCCCAAGAATTCCGATTGATGTCCTCAGGAATTCCCGAAGGATTCGAGAGATATCCTGAGGATTCCGATCTATATCTGGAGGTTTCCTAAGGATTTCCATGGAACTCTCATGGGTTTCACAAGGAACCCGATGGATGTCCCCATGAATCCCATGGTTGTCCTGAGGAATCCGATGGATATCCTAGGGAATCAGATCTTTTAGGTTCTTATGAAAGTTCAGGGTCATCTTGATCAGCCTCATCGTCATCATCTTCATCATTATGCTGAGATTTCCGGGAAAACGTTGATTATCCCCGCTGGAGCCCGAACTTTATCATGCCAGGGGGTTATTAGCGGGAGCTCAGGGCTATTGTGCCGTCTCAGGGCGCTTCCCATCGCCCGTCGGACAACTTCAGAGGCCGTTTGGGGGGCCTGCCTGCCTGGGCCCGTCTTGGGGCGGCCTGAGATGCTATAGGGCCATCTTGGAGATCTCTTGGTCGTCCTTGGGGCCGTCCCTTGGATCCTCGGAGGGACAGGGAGCCCGTGCAGGACGGAGGTTCGGCCACGCGCAGAGAGGGGTATGGGGAGGGGGGGAGGCGTCTTAGAAGCACCCCTGCTTCAAAGAAGCCTTCCCCCCTCCCCCTTACCCCTCTCCCGCCTACCCCCCTCTAAGAAGCCTTCCCGCCTCCCGGTCGGGGCCTTACAACCCCGAGAAATGGCGAGAACGCGCAGATGGTTCGCGCCTCCTTGAGAGTCTGACCCCCTTCCTCCTCTTCGTCCTCACCCCGAGCCTCTTCATCTTATTCCTGCTCCTCCTGCTCCTCGACCTGTTCCTCCTCTGCCTCCTCCTCCCCTGCTTCTCCGTCTCTCCTCGCTCCTTCCCGCGCCACACATTTCGACCAGCGCGCGCCGGAAGTTGTACGCGAGCATTTCCGCGTCATAACGATAACCGAGGTTGGATCTACTCAGCGAACCGGTTCCACTTGCCACGGTCGCAGTACTACCGCGTGATGAACGGCTTGGGGCCAATTCCCCGTTTCCATGACCGGGCTCTTCCCGCTTCCTGCGCTTCAATTGCGAGTGCGAAGCGGCCGAACACCACTGATGGGCTCAGCTTGGTTTCGCCGTTCGGCGTTCGGAGGGGCCGCTTCAGGCCTTCGGGGCCCTGCGAATGGTCCAGCATGTTTTGGAAACCTTCGCTGTTGCAGGATACGCAGATCCAAACATCTATGGCGCGTTCGGCGCAACGTTGCGGCGCTTAAGCTCCAACGAAAGTTTAGGTCGACCGTTGACTTCACGCATGATGTCCAGAAGGGCTGTCCAGCATTGCGTAGAGGGGGATAGTGAGGAGGAGGAGAAGCAGGAGGAGGAGGAGGAAGTGGAAGGCGAAAGGGACGACGGTGCATGCATTTGTGGGAGAGCATGAGGTGTCCAGAGTTTTGTTGTTTGGATTATCTCGCCTGGCTGCTCGCGTCCTTCCATCCCTGTCGCCATCGCCCCTCTGCGGCGGCCGCCACCCCCCACACCTCGGTTTTCCTCGTCTGGGACCCGTGCTGGTCGATGGCCGTCCCCGCGCTGATCGCGTCGCTCTGGGGCGAGGCTGCGAACGGCTTGTTCGTCACCCGGGTCTGGAGAAATTCACGGTCGGCGCATCCACGGCAGCCTTGTGGTGTGGGTCTGTGTTTAAAGGCGGCCCCAGGGTTCGCGCAAATTGTGGGTCGCCCTCCTGTTGGCCCTCCAGGGACGTGACGTGCTTTTCAACAATCCAGTGTAGTCGATCGAAGGCTGGTTGTGAGTACCCCAGGGGACCGCGGGCGAAGTGGCACGATGTTGAGGTGCGCGGCGCACTTCTGGGTCGAGCTGCGCCCCGGGGACATCCTCCTGCTCTTGCTCCTCCTCATCCGCGGGCCGCGGGGTCCTGGGTGCGGCCCTGGGGGCTGCGTTCGGTTGCCCGTTGGTCTCCGTCCCCGCGGGGGTGGTGGGGCCTTGGCCACGGTTGTCCCCTCCTGGGAGAGCCGTTGCTGGGGTGCACCTGTCTGGGGGGACCCTCGGTCTCCTCGTCGCCGCTCCCGCCTTGCTGGCGAGTGCTTCGCTTCTTTCGCCGCCGCGGCGGCAGGGCGCTCGGACTGCGCCCCTTGCCCATTCCATTCCATTACTCCTCCTCCTCCGCAGCCATGTTGGCTCAAGCCGTTTTGGCTCAGGGGGCTCGGGCGGTTCTGGGCGGGGGGCCTGCCCCTTGCGTGGCTCCGCCTCCAGCGCCGGCCAGGCCCGAGACCCGCGCGGTGTCTCCCGCGGGTCGCCCGTCTTGTGCGCCCCCTTCGGCGAGGTGTGCTGCGGCAGGGCTGGGCCTAGGCGCCGTTTTGCTGGACTTCGGCTGTGCTCTGTTCTTCGTGTTGGGAGGGGGGTACAGGAAAACACGTAGGACCAAACGAAACAAATAACGAAAGAAAAACGAAAAACAACGTTGAGGTCCAGCCCTGTGCTGCGGTGCGCCGCGCCTGGGTCCTGCGGTTCACGTCGACGGAGGTCTTGCCCGCGGCCGTCCTTCCTGCAGCGTGCGGGCTGGCGGCGGCAGAGCAGGGCGTTCGCGCGGCTGGACGTCATGGGGAGCTGTTGTTCCCGCGCTCATGGGGAGGTCTTGAGTTAAACATTCTTTATTGGAAGGCGTAGACGCGATTTCTCTTCCTCCCTTCCCTCCTCCTGCGCCCACGGGCAGTGTAGCATAGCCATTATGTGGTTGGGGGCGCGTGCGAAGCTCAAAGTAGCTTTGTTTGCCGATGCGCCGTGCAGGCGCCTGGCACACCTCATCTCACAGGCTGGGCAAGTGCCTCGCGACCACCTGCGGACCCCCTCAGTCCTGCCTGGCACCACCAGGGCAGGGCGGGGCTGGTGCTGTCTCGGCGCAAGCCCGGCACAGGACCCGACCCACGACTCCGACGTCGTGGGGAGGCGGATCAGTGTCGGGCTGTGGGAGCTGGCGCTGCACCTCTTGGCGGCGCCCTGCGTGCTCCTCCCGCTGTTCCAGTGGAGGGCCTCGTGCTGGTCGTTCGGGGGGCGGCAGCCAGGTCGCTCGTGACGGTCTTTTTCGTGTCGTTGGTCTTCGCCGCAGGGCGGCGGCTTGCACGGGGCCGCACCGCGTGGCATTCGCGCTCATGCTCGCGCGCGTTCTCAAGAAGCGCGTCAGGTCCCTCCCCTACACTGTCGAGCTGGTCGGCCTCATCGCTGTGGTAGTCGCCTCTGCGTGAGTGCGATCCTCACAGTGCCGTTCAGCCAGTTCGTGGTCGTGGCAGCGCACGGCAGCGTCCTGGTGGTGCAGTATTGCTTCAAGTTTTTTGCCATGTCCGTCGTCTGGGCGGCGGCCTCAAACTAGAGACGCTCGCCGCTATGCCCGCGAGCCTACTCAAGAAGTTCGTGCTGCTCGTCAGCAAGGTGCTGGGCGTCGCTTACTGGGCTCGCCACGTTTCCAAGGTCACAGTCAAATTGTCCTCTTCGGGCTCCGAGCCTTGTTTTGACAGGTTCCTCCGATATGCCTCGCCGCTGCCGCTTTGCTAGTGTTGCGCTGCCTCTTGTGTGCAGCCTCGCTTGCCAGCCGCCATTTTGCGTATCGCGAGGATGTACCGTGGTCCGCCAGTGGGGATGGGGCGGCCTGCTCGCTGTGCTGCGTTGCGCTCCCTTGGTGGCCGAGCGCACCCGCCAGCCTGCGCGCTGCCCCCTTACAGTGAAGGGGCTCATTCTTTTGTGGGCCGCCTGTGCACCACTAGACTCCCATTGCTTAGGGCGCGCAAGCACTCCCAGCTGTTGCTGCATTGTGCCGGCACGGCACCCAGGAGTTTGACGATCCATGCTTGCATTCGTGCCAGCCTGGTGGTGCCATAACTCGCTGTCCGAGTGCGTGTGCCGCTTGCCTGCCTTGTCGTCATCTGCGCATTGGTTGCTTGCTGTGGGCGTGGGGCACTCCTTTCATCGGCGGTTGGTCGCGCCGCACAGCCACAAGACAAGTTTTCAGGTTCCTTCGAGCGCCGTGCTCGACAAATGGTCAGCCGTGCCCTGTCGGAGCCCATATTCGTTTGCATGGCGGCAAATCGTGGCGGACGGGCAGGAGAGGTATGGGGTGGGGGTCGGTCTCACTTCCGTGCAAGGCCTCGTCAGACGTCTGTTTGTCATGGCCTCGATCATCATCAGCATCCTCATCACCACCATCATCACTGGATTACCATCCGCATCGTAACCACCACCATCAGCATCATCACTATCACCACCATCATCGGTGTCATCCTCCTCTGCTTTCCTTCTTCCCATGCGTCCGATGCATCAGCGATGCATCGGCGATGCGGCGTGATCGGCTGACCCCATCCACTCGAGGCCCACTTGGGCGGCCTCCCAGAAACGTGGTGGGGAGTTGAGTTGCGCTTTTTCGGTGCCGTTGCGACAAGCTTTGCTGTTGAGCATTGGAATGGTACAGTCGTATACAGGCCCCTCCACCGTACCAGCGCAGTATCGGAATTGACTATTGTACCGAGCACTCCAGAGCAGTCTTGTAGACCAAAGTTCGCCGTTTAGGAAGCATCGCTACGACGTTGTAGCGTGGCATCACGGCAGTAACGTTGTATGGTTGGTGCGTGGTCTTTTGGGGGTTCTTCGACGCTTCTTGGACACTTTCTTAGGCCTCGCTGGGGCTTCTGGATGGCCTCTTTTGCCCGTCTTGGGCGCAAGTTTGCTTCCAAGCCATCCCGAACAGGCTTGCCGGAACCAGTTCGGGACTGGCTAGTGGGTCCAGATTGGAGCCCTCCTGGGGCCATCCTGGGAGGGCCTCTGGCCAGCTCGGGACTCTCCTGGGGCCGTCTTCGGGGTTCCTTGGGGCCCTGTGGGGGCCGTGCTGGGGCTCTCCGATTTGTTTCCGAGGCCATCTCAGGCGGAGAAGGTAGGACACCTAAACTTAATGGGTCCTGATGTCTTCGTCGTTTTCGGGCTCCCAGTGCCCTCCCAGGGCCCCGGGCGTGTCAAAGGACAACTCCGGAGCAACAGCGGGTCCTTTTGGACCTGTTTCCCTCAGCATCCGTTTCCTTCATGCCGAGTGTCGTTTGTGTGTCTGCGTCGAGGTGGGACCCGAAGCGTCGAGCAGCGACAGCCAGAGTGCAGCAGATCTGATTGCGCGCCAGGTCGAAAAACAGGAGAGCGGCGGCGGAGGAAGACAAAGGAAGCAGCCGCGCTCAGAGTGCGTATATAGCACTTCGCGCCTGGTGCCGACGGCCTCAGGCTCCGAACGGCATCGTCATGAATTTAGGTAATCCGTGCGGGCGTGGAGATAATCGCGCTTCGCATATGGCGGTCTGCGCCAGAGCGGCTAAGGAGGCGGAGCGGGGGTGCGAGGGCGCGAAGCTAACCGTTTGGGGGCGATGTCAAGTGACCTAGACGAATGGGCCAAGGTGTGCTTCATCGCCATTTGTTACCCCTGGCTGCGCATTTTAGACATGGCTGTTTTTGAGATATTCATTACGTCCCCTCTTGCGCAGGGCACCGTGACTGGGAGCCGACACAATTGCCAGGCATCCCTGGGAGGGGGTATCAGCACGCGGTATGCCCCGCTGGACCCGGGCGCCGTTGGCTTGCGCGTTGTCCCTGGCTGTTCGTCGCAGAACGACGGAGGGGGCGTTCCTGTCTCATCTGGGCAGGGAGGGGGTGCAATATAAAGCTTGCCTTGCGCAGCGCGCCACGTTCATCCTCCCAGTGCAGAGAGAGAGAGAGAAAGCGTGCGTCTCGCGCAATGCTGTCCTATCCGTAATGCATACAATGGCTGTTCGATGATGTTTGGTTGAGACCTAGTTCCACCCGAGGTCACATCGTCATCGCCTGTCGACGTCGTACTTATACAATCAACCCAACTATGTTGGCATGCCTCCCATACAGCACAGACCGCGGCCGCTGTGGACCTTTCGTAATACTCCATACGTCTGCCCTCTCTCTGTCTCATTTCCATGTTTTTCCCTATTTCTCCTTTTCGTTGTTTCTCTCTCTGTCTCTATCTTTTTTTCTTTTTCTCTCTCTCTGTCTCTCTCTCTCTCTCTCTCCCTCGTTATTCTCTCAATCCTCGCTATCTCTTTCTCTTTCGTTCTCTCTCTCTCTTCCTCTTTTCTCTCGTCGCTCGTTCGCTTTTGTTTTCTCTCTCTCTCTCTGTCTCTGCCTCCCGATGTACCTATAATGTGAACAAATACGCTCTCCCCCCACCCCCCCGAGGGCGTCCCCCACCTCGATGACATGTTGGGCAAATCCTCGGCAGCGCCCTCGTGGGCTCCCCGGGAGCCCCAGGTAGGCTTCGGGGCTGCCCCGGACGGCTCCGAGACGCACCACAAGCGCCCAACATGTCCGTTGATCGCATTGCGAAATTGGGCACGCGCAGTCACAGCGTCTGACTCGGTCGTGTCGAGAAGCCTCTTCAGGCAGTCTCGTCAGCGCCTGCGCGCGCCGTGGCTCCGGAGGGTCCTCGCCGCGCGCCCCTCTGCACCACGGCGGCCCAAGCCACCAGGCAGAGGCCGCCAAAAGGCAGCTTGAAGGCAAAGGCCGCCAAAAGGCAGCTTGACCCGACAGCAACTTTGTCCCGGAAGGAAGCCTGCATCGGCGCCTTCCAGAGCAGGCGACCGAGCAGTCGCTGCAGACAGCGAATTCGCTCACTGGCTTCTCCCCGATCTCGATTCCATATACCAGCACCACGGTTCCGAGCAACGCAGGCCCAGGAGCGAGTGAATGAGTGCGAAGAATACCAGGTCCGCTACTCCATGTTGCACTGCGCCCTCACGCGCAACAAGGCCTTAGAACGTTACCCACCAGGAGTCAACGGCCGACGCCCTGCCCACCAGGGCAAAGGTACAGCCCTTTTCATCAGCTCTGATGTACAAAAAAGGCGTCGTCGTCACTGCCGTGCCCGTCAGAGAGGGCGACGGGATGTCGTACACCAGCTGAGTTTCATGTCGCACGCAAGGAAGAACCTCCAACTCTTGCCGCACTGCGACCCATCAACGACGAGTACCAAGGAACAGGGTTCCAAATACCAGTCTTCCGCCGCGTGGCCAAAGCTACCAAGCCGACGACAAGGTATGTTCAATAGGACCATCTACCAGCTAGGATGGGAAGACGTTCAGTGAGTCCATAACGAGGTCCGTATCACCCTCAACCCAGCGGACAACGTCGCCTGGATCCGCGCAGCTATCTGCGAGACAGACGCCATTGCCGTCACACCCGCGTTTGGCGACTTGGTCACGGCCCAGCTCCCTGGAACAGCCCTCATCAACGACGTCCATTGTCAAGGCGGATCTGGCACGGCCCAACAAAGGTCAAAGACCGCCACGAATCAGCCAAACGGCATCGCCGTCGGAAGGCGTCTTGGGGGTATCTTGGGGCCCTCGTGGGGTGTTTCAGGGCTGGAGGCCATCTTGTGCGCATGGGTCGTTGTGGGGGCCGTTGGGAGCTGTGGGGGCCTCTTGGGCCGTCCTGGGGCCACCTTGGAGACCCCTTGTGCGATTTGGGTGCAATCGTGGGAGCCTCTCGGGCTGTCACGGGCCGTCGAAAAAAAATGCAAATGTGCAAATGCCAACGTCCTTCAAAAACCGAAAGACAATACATTATGTTTGCCTCTTCGGACCCTCCTGGAGGACGTCTTGGAGGCTTCTTAGGCCGTCTTGGATGCCTCTTGGGGGTCTTTGAGGCCGTCCTGAGCCGTCTTGGAGGCTTCTTGGGCGAATTTTGACTATCTTGGGCCGTCTTGGAGGCCACCTGGGACCGTCTTGGCCGAACCTTGAGGCCACCTTGGCCGTCCTGGAGGCCATCCTGTGGCGTCTTGGGGGCCCTCCGGCGCAGAAAAGTTCTTGCTAGCCACCCCGCCGAGAGCTCTCCGGGCAGCCGGCGAAAGGAGCCCAAGACCCAGGGCAAGCCTTTTCAAAAACCCAAATCCCAGCAGATCCGCCAGAACTTGCTGCACGCCCCAGGAGAGGAGGAGGAGGAGGAGGAGAAGGCGGAGGCGGAGGAGGAGGAGGAGGAGGAGGAGGAGGAGGAGAGGAGGAGGAGGAGGAGTGGAGGAGGAGGGGGGGAGGAGGAGGAGAAGGAGGAAAAAGAGGAGGAGGTGGACGGGGAGGAGAAGAGGAGAAAGAGAGGAGGAGGAAGGAGGAGAGGAGGAGGAGGAGGAGGCGGAGGAGGCGGAGGAGGCTCAGGAACGATCAGGGCGGAAGATTAGCAGGCTGATCTCTCAAAAAATCGGGTGGTCGTTTTCTTATTCATTGTTGTGCCGGTCGGCGCGGGCCCTCGCCCCCCCCCCCCCCCGTAGATTAGATCTTAGTTGTTTTTGGCGCATGTCTCGAGCAGGTGGGGTCCCCCCCACAGGACGCGCTGTGCCAAATAGTGGCATCAAGCAGAGATCAGGAGCCAGACCTCCCCAAGACGCCGAAGAAGCAAACGTTCACTGGGTACCACTCCGATGAATCAACAGGGGTCGGCAGACATACAGTCGGCCCAGATTAGTAGGTCGTCCCTGCCAAATCAAGGCCCAGTCGAGTCCGACTGTAATTGCATGTGGCCCATCCCTTCATCGTGCCTGGCTTGTGGGTCGCGGGCCTTCTCCTCATTCGTATTGGACGGCTGTTGCCTCTTGTGGCCCCCTCAGCCGTCTTCAGGACAGCTTGGACCGTATCGGGGGGGCCTCTGAGGACCCTATTGGCCTGCCTTGGGCGTCTTGTTGATTCCGAAAAAAGTCAAGCGGAAATGCGCTGGCTGGGGGAGCCACTTGGGTCACGCCTGGAGCCACAGAGGTTTCGGCAATTCTTGGTCCCGACCCCTCAAAAAAGTCCTCAGGCTTAAAGACGGAGGTTTAACACATTGAACAAATATCGGATGACACTCTAGTTCGTGCCTCAGGTCATGGTGGCGGTTCTGTATGTACAGCTGTGTGTATATATATATATATATATATATGTATGCATGCGCATGTTCACACGTTCGCGTACATTAATATCGATATTTCTAGATGTCGTTGTGTCTCTCTTTCTCTATCTCTCTCTCTCTCTCTCTCCCTCCCTGTCTCTGAACATATACGGCCATAGTGGTCCATGCCTATGCTCGTGCACCAGCTTCTATACCATCCAAGCTTGAGCACAGCATTCCTGTTCTCAACCATCCTGTGGTGTTGTGTCCTCGTTTTAAGGCGGCCCCGCGCCAGATTCGGCACACCTTTTCACACGCCTTGTGGCCTCATAGGGAGCTTCACCAGAAGCCCCAGCGGCAGGGTCCGCATGGCCAGGGTCCGCCCAGCGGCCCCGCGCACAGGTTGGCACACCCCTCACTCTCCATGGCCCCACGGGAGCTCCACCGAAGGCCCAACGGCAGGGTCCACACAGCGGCCCCGCATCCACACCCTTCACACGCTTCGCGGCCCCATAGGGAGCTCCACCGAAGGCCCCAGCGGCAGGGTCCGCATGGCGGCCCCGCACCCCATTCGGCACACCCTTCACACGTTTCGTGGCCCCATAGGGATTTTCACCGAAGGCCCAAGCGGCAGGGTTCACATGGCTGCCACCCGCGCCCCTTCCGCTTCGTGGTCCCATGGAGCTCCACCGAAGGCCTCCACGGCAGGGTCCGCACACAATTTGGCACACCACTCACATGGTTCGTGGCCCCATCCCCGCGCATATTTCGGCACACCCTCCACAGGCTTCGCGGCACCACAGGGAGCCCCACCGAGGGCCCAACGGCAGGGTCCGCATGGCGGCCCCGTGCCCCATTCGGCACACCCTTTCACACGCCTTGTGGCCTCATAGGGAGCTTCACCAGAAGCCCCAGCGGCAGGGTCCGCACGGCGGCCCGCAATCGATTTCGACACACCCACACATTTCGCGGCACCATAAGGGGCTCCACGGAAGGCCCCAGCGGCAGGGTGCGCATAGTTGTTTTGCGATTATTTCCGTACACTTTTCATACGTTTCGTGGCCCCATCAGGGGCTCCACCGAAGGCCCCAGCGGCAGGGTGCGCATGGTTGCTGTGCGCCTATTTCGGCACACCCCTCACACGTTTCGTGGCCCCATCAGGAGCTCCACCGAAGGCCCCAGCGGCAGGGTCTGCATGGCGGTCCCGCACCACATTCGGCACACCCCTAACACGCTTCGTGGCCCCATGAGGAGATCCACCAACGGCCCAAGCGGCAGGATCTGCATGGCGGTCCCGCACCAATTTCGGCACACCCTTCACACGCTTCGTGGCCCCATCAGAAGCTCAACCGAAGGCACCCCTCACATGTTTCGTGGCCCCATCGGGAGCCCCACCGAAGGCCCAAGCGGCAGGGTCTGCATGGCGGTCCCGCACCAAATTCGGCACACCCCTCCCACGTATCGTGGCCCCATCAGGAGCTCCACCGAAGGCCCAAGCGGCAGGATCTGCATGGCGGTCCCGCACCACATGCGGCACACTCCTCCCACGGTTCGTGGCTCCATCAGGAGCTCCACCGAAGGCCCAAGCGGCAGGGTCTACATGGCGGTCCCGCACCAAATGCGGCACACCCCTCACACGTTGCGTGGCCCCATCAGAGCTCCACCGAAGGCCCAAGCGGCAGGGTCTGCATGGCGGTCCCGCACCAAATGCGGCACACCCCTCCCACGGTTCGTGGCCCCATCAGGAGCTCCACCGGAGGCCCAAGCGGCAGGGTCTGCATGGCGGTCCCGCACCGAATTCGGCACACCCCTCACACGCTGCGTAGCCCCAGGGTGAGCCCCACCGAAGGCCCAAGATGCAGGGTCTGCATGGCGGTCCCGCACCAAATGCGGCACACCCCTCACACGTTTCGTGGCCCCATCGGGAGCTCCACCGAAGGCCCAAGCGGCAGGATCTGCATGGCGGTCCCGCACCAAATTCGGCACACCCTTGCCACGTATCGTGGCTCCATCAGGAGCTCCACCGAAGGGCCAAGCGGCAGGGTCTGCATGGCGGTCCCGCACCACATGCGGCACACCCCTCCCACGGTTCGTGGCCCCATCAGGAGCTCCACCGAAGGCCCAAGCGGCAGGGTCTGCATGGCGGTCCCGCACCAAATGCGGCACACCCCTCACGTGTCGTGGCCCCACAAAGAGCTCCCCCGAAGGCCCAAGCGGCAGGGTCGGCATTGCGGCCCCGCGCCAATCTTGGCACACCTCTCATACGCTCCGTTTCCCCATCGGGACTTGCCCCTCTTTCATCGCACTTGCCTTGCGGCACTCGCACCCACGTATGGTTGGGTCCTTCGCCCAGAGATTGTTGTGTTCCTCTTGTGATGGTGGTGAGCAGGAGATGCAGCGAAGAGAGAAGGAGGGAGAGAGGGAGAATCGCTTACGAGGATGATAATGGCGTGAGGAGTCTATGCGGCCCAGGTTGCTGGCGCGCTACGATGGATGTTCGTGCAGCACGTGACCTTTTTTGTGAATTCGGTCGCACACGGGCCGCGGGACCGCCTTTCCGACCAGCTCGCTTGGTCTTCGGTCAGCTAAGCTCGCGGGAATGAATAATCAAGACAGCTCGCCTGCCCTGCGCACTCCTCTTCTATCTTTTCCCTCCTCTGTCTCTCTCTCTCTCTCTCTCCCCCCCCTGACTTCCTTCCATCCTCTCTCCATAAATATGAAGGGCATGTGGAGCATGTGAGGCGCTAAACTGGAAAGCTGATGCTGAGCGATCCCCGTGGCCGCGGGCGAGGCAGAACCAGAAAATACGGTGCATCGCGGGAGAGCGGTGGTGTGGGCAGAGGGTGGAGTTGGGGAATGGAGTAATCCGGAATCGCGTGCGGGATTACCCTATCTATCGATGCTGTATAGTTCCGTGGTTTGGCTTCTGGCGTGCCTGCCAGGAGTTCCGATTACGATTTGGGAAATGCCCATATGCAGGACCTGACGGGACCGCTGGTCGGCAACCGAGGGTCCATCAGAACAGCGACATGGTCTCATGCATCTCGGGTTGGAGCGCATCTAAGCAGCATCTCTTCATCGCGACGCGTGCATGCCGCAGCCCGATGTTTCGACACGCGTGCGCTCCAGGCCGAAGTCAGCGCTCTGACGAGCGTGAACGCCTGGAAGTCTGATGTCGGCTTGAGGCTCGGACCCCACAGCTCTCGCGCCCAACCCGGGGGGATGCGCACGGAGGGGGTGGAGCGTGGGGTGCGTCTGTCTACGGGTCGTGCCAAGCAGCGTGTGGCCTCTTCCCCGGCCGGCAGGCGCCCTGCCAGGCCTCTTGGATGTTTCCAGGTCTCCCAGGCGGGGGTCCAGCAGATGGGGTCGGAGGGTCGCGCCGCATCGCCGCTCCATGGGGAGCCCGATGTTCTCCACGCCCACTGCGCCGATGCATCGCCGACGTTGCCGATGCATCGCGGATGCATCGGCGATGCATCGGCGATGCGGCGCAATCTTCCGACCCCATTTAGGAGGCCTCTACTAAATCCTGACTGCGGCCTAGCGGCTTCGCCTTCGGCGGAGAGCGTCCAGGTCAGAGGCAATTTGTCGCCATACACTCTTACTCTGAGATCCGACGTCGCGAAGAAATTACAACACCCTGAAACATCACGACCAGGTTCGTAGACCCCTTCTGTCTGCGCCATTTTTTCAGCCGGATCGATCAATCTGTGAGGCTTTCGGGGCCCGGAACGAGGCAAGATCGCCAGGTGGGAGTGAAAATTGCATCGCCCAGATCAGCGAGTACAGGGGGGCTTCCAAGGAGGGATCGGAGACCAACAGGGGGCGGGAGGGCGATGAGGAGGACAGGGCAGCCCGGGCGCAACTACCACAGGACGGCGCGGACGACGTCTACAACTTCGACGCCGGCGCGCACGACGTGGGGCCCCGCGTGAGTATTCTCACGACGATACTGGCCGCGAGGGAGGGTCATCATCGAGACAAGGGGCCTTGGAAAGGGCTCCTGAGCTTCTGCCAGCCGTCCTGTGGTGTTGGGTCTTCGTTTTGAATCAGCAGCGGCCCGCGTCTCCTCCTGACTTCTCCCCTCCTCCCCCGCGTCCGTTTCATCAGCATCACCGTCATTTTTTCCAGTATCATCATCATCATCATCATCATCATCATCATCATCATCATCATCATCATCATCATCATCATCATCATCATCATCCTCATCATAATGATAAGCAACATCAGCATCATCATCCTCTTCATCATCCTCTTCATCATCATCCTCACCATCATGTTCACCGCCATCATCATCATCATCATCATCATCATCATCATCATCATCATCAGCATCATCATCAGCATCATCACCATAATCATCATCATCGCCGCCCTCGGCTGCTAGCCCGCCGCCGGCGCCGCGCGCAGTTTGCGACTCGACCTCGGCCACCCGGAGGCGTCCGGATCATCATCACCATCACCATCACCATCATCAGCATCATCAGCATAATCGAGAACGCCGGCGGCGCATCACCGGCCGCTCCCTGGGAGTTTACCGAAGTGGTCCACAGCATCGAAAGTCGTGACGCGTGGGTTTCGGGTCGGAGTCCTCATGGACGCTTCTTGGGGTCTCGCGAAAGGGCTCTCGGGGGCTTTCGCGGGGGAGTTTCGGGACCTCTTGGGGGCCTCTTGGAGGTTTTGTGGGAGCCTCTTGGGGCCCTCTTGGGGCCTCTTGAGGCTCCCTTGGGGCCTCTTGGGGGCCTCCAGGGGGCCTCTGGGGGCCTCTTGGGACCGAAAGCTCGAGATGTTCATTCGAGTTCCCTTTCTGGGTGCCTTTTTGGGGACGTCCTGGGGCCCCTCTTGGGCCGTCCCGGGGGCCTCGTGGGCCGTCTTGGGGCCTTTTTGGACTGTCTTGGAGCTCTCTTAGGGGCTTGCTGGGCCGTATTGGGACGATCTCGGGGGCCTCTTGGGCCGTCTTAGAGCATCGCCAAGCCGAAATGACGAGAACGTGAAAATAATTTCAAAACCATCGACAAATCAAGGATTTTTGTCTCTTGGGGCTCTCTCGGGGGTGCTCTTGCAGGCCTTTTGGGGCGTCTCGGAGGCGTCTTGCTCCGTCTGGAGGCCATCTTGGGCGTCTTGGACCGATCTGGAACCGTCTGGAGGCTCTCTTGGACCGTCTAGGGGCTCTCTTGGACCGGCTTGGGGCGCCCTTGGGTCGCCCCCGGGCCGTTTGAGACCTTGAGGGGGGGGGGCCGGCGGCAGAGTGGGGCCCCCTCGGAGGGACTTTCAGGAGGTTTTTGACCAGGCACTGGAGAAGGGGGCCAAAGACTGTGCCAGACACTGTGTCAGAGAGGTCTCGCACGGCCCAACCCGCCGGGCGGGAGCGGCCGGATTATCGTAAGGCTGCCGCCTCTGCCGCCGACCCCAGAGAAGGATTTGCCGCCCATTGGGTGTGTAGGCATGTTTGGGGCGCTGTGGTTCCGCTGCTGGTTCTGACAACATGCAGCGCAGACGGTGAGCTACTTTGAACGCCGCTAAAAAGGCCCGCATACATAGAGGACCCAGGATGCGGAGGGTGTCAAACGTGGTGGTGGAGGGGGTGGGGTGGTCTCGGCAATTATTTGTGTATTGTGGGGCTTCGAAAGTTGAGAACACACATAGGGTCCAGGAGGCTGTGTGTGTTAAACGTGATGGGCGAGGGCCCTGGCGCGTGTTTTTGTAGGGTGGGGTGCTGGTGGTGGTGGTAATGGTGGGTGAGGGGGGGAGGGGGTCCTTGAAGACGCACACACACAGGGTCCAGGAGGCTGGTGATCTCAGACTTGGTGGTGGTTTTGGGGAAGGGGGGGGCGTCCTGGAAATAGCGCACACAGGAGGTCCAGAAGAGTGGCGATGTCAGACGTGGTGGGGGGCCTCAAAAACAGCACACAAAGAGCGTCCAGGAGGGTGGGGATGTCAGACGTGGTGGTGGCGCGGTGGAGGCGCGGTGGAGGTCCCGGCGCCTGTTGGTGTAGGGACACAAAAGAGCGTCCAGGAGGGTGGGGATGTGAGATGTGGTGGGGGCGCGGTAGGGTCTCGGCGCCTGTTTGTGTAGGGTGGGGGGCCTCTAAAACGGCACACAGGGGATCGGTGGGTTTCAAGTGAAGAATTGTCGAGTGGGGGGGGGCCCAACAACTGAGTTCTCGTGGGTTGGGGATGCTGGGGCATGGTGGGAGGTATCGGTGGGTTTCAGGCGGGGACTTGCCGAGAGGGGGGGCCCAAGAACTGAGTTCTCGTGGGGTGCGGATGCGGTGGCATGGTGGGGGGTATCCGTGTGTTTCAGGCCAGGAATTGTCGTGTGGAATGGCCCACGAACTGAGTTCTCGTGGGGTGGGGGTGCCGGGGCATGGTGGGGTTTATCGGTACATAGGTTTCAGGCCAGAAATTACTGACTGGGGGAGCCCAAGAACGACCTTCCTGTGGATGGCATCGGTGTGTATCAGGCCAGGAACTGTCGAGTGATTGTCGAGCGTGGGTGTCCAAGAATTGAGTTCTCGCGGGGTGGAGTTGCCGGGGCATGGTGGGGGGCATCGGTGGGCTTCAGGCCAGGAATTGTCGAATGGGGGGGCCCAAGAACTGAGTTCTCGTGGGGTGGACATGCCGGGGCATGGTAGAGGGTATCGGTGGGTTTCAGGCTAGGAATTGTCGCGTGGGGGGACCCAAGAACTGAGTTCTCGTGGGGTGGGCATGCCGGGGCATGGTGGATGCCGGGGCATGGGGCGCGGAAGTGGTGGCAGGTGGATAGTGGAATCGCACACGCCTTTGGGGTCGGCGGATCAGCATTAGTATCATCATCGTCGTCATCAGCTTTTTATCATCAGCACCATCATCATCAGCAACATCAACCCCATTATGGTCATCAGCTTCAGCATCATCATCTACACCATCAGCATCATCATTAGCAGTGGTATCATTATCGTCGCCGTCATTATCATCATCATCAGCATCATCATAATCATCAGCATCAGCATCACCACCGTCACCATCAGCATCAGCATCACCATCACCATCATTAGCACCATCATCACCATCATCGTCATCATCGTCACCACCATCATCATCATCGTCATCATCATCCTCATCATCCTCATCATCGTTACCACCATCATCCTCCGAATCATCGTTTCGCCACACCCCTCACATGGGTCGCGGTCCCACAGGGGGCTGTATCGCAGGCCCCAGTGCCAGCGGCCACATGCTGTACCCCCTCCAATTCCGCACACCTCTTGCACGCTTCGTGGTACCATGGGAAGCTTCACCGAAGGTCCCAGTGGCAGCGACCGCATGTAGTACCCCGCGATAGGGAGCGCCACCGAAGGCCCCAGTGGCAGCGGCCGTATGCGGTACCCTGCAATTTCGCACACCCTTAAACGTTTCCTCACCTGGTTGCGCCAAAGTACTCGATCAGTGCCTATGCGCTGCCCGCACGGCTTTCTTCTTCTTTCAGAGAGAGCGCCAACGAAGCCTATTTTGGCTGCGGCCACATGCGGCCACTGCCCTTCTGCACAATCCTTTCTGTGGCGCCACGTTCGCTCCTCGCAGTCTGCTCTTACCCCTCCCTCGCCTCGTCCTCCTTGCGGCACTGGCAGCTGCATGATCGTGCCTGGGTTCGCCGCCAGGGTGATCTTCGCCGGGCCTTCCCTCGGGGCTCGGGGTGGGCAAACGAGCCTGCGGGAAGCCTGCAGGACACGTCTCCCTCAGGATCTGGCGCCCTCCAGCCAGCACGGGGCCGACCGGCGGCGAGGAGGCACGGAGGGCGGGGCGTGGCCCCATCTGCCCCGCCCTGACGGGGCACGCGCTGCGTCGCCAGCGGAGGCCCACGTGTCGGCATGGGGTCGCCCATTCCAGGGCGACGCCCCAGCCGGTTTCCCATCTCTTGTCGCTTCCCTTCGTATCCTCGCCTCTCCTTCTCCCGGCCCATCCTTCTCTGCTCCTCCCCTCCTTCCTCTCCCTTTCTCTCCCCTGCCTCCTGCCCCCCCATCCCCTCAGCCGCAGGCTCCCCCTCCCCCTCTGCACGCCTCGACTGAGGCTGCTCCAGGGTGCGCTTGCTCGTAGGCTCCAGGGGGCAGGGGAGGCGCTCGGCGAGGGCTGGCACGACTACCACCACATGTTCCCCTGGGACTACGCGGCCGCCGAGCTCGGCTCGCTGGACCAGTGGAACCCCACGAAGGTGTTCATCGACCTCTGCTGGACCGCGGCGCTCCGCGGGAGCACGGCGGGCGTCCGAGGGGGGGCGAGGGAGGGATCGGTGGGAGGGGCGCTGAGGCTCCTCCTCCTCCTCCTCCTCCTCCTTCTCCTCCTCCTCCTCCTCCTCCTCCTCCTCCTCCTTCTCCTCCTCCTCCTCCTTCTCCTCCTCCTCCTTCTCCTTTTCCTCCTTTTCCTCCTTTTCCTCCTCCTCCTCAGATCGTTCCAGGGCGTGTTCTGGAATGCTCTGGAAAGGCCGCGGCGCATCCTGGAGACGCGTCAGGTCTCAGAGGTATCCGAGGTATCCTCGTCCGCAATGTATCGTTGTCTCGATTAGCTTGGCCTTCGTCGTCGATGAGTGCAGGGTTCTGTCTGGACGGATTGTGCAACCCAGGGGGGGCGTCGAAACGCAATGGGTAAGGACTGTCGGTTTAATGTGTCTGATTCGAAGTTTTTGTTCCTGAGATTGGCAGGATTCGCTCGAAGTAATTTGATTCGATTCGTGTGCATGTGTTGGCCGCTACGTAGACCGTGATACGGTAAGGCAAAGAGACCCAGTGCTCGTATGGTTCCCATCTCGAGTATTCCTTACTTCTCCTTCCCGCAGTCGTGAAGTGACAAGCGCACATGAAGTGAGACGTCGCCGTTTACCCTCATACTTACCACCTGTCTTGCGGCCACGCTCTCCCACGCGCAAGAGATGGCAGAAATGACTGCTTGCGACCGGCAGCGACCCCGCCGCAAGCGTTCAACGTTGAACGCCGCCGGCAACCCAGAATCAGTCGATGTTGAACGATCTGAGGTTTCGGAAACGGCCAATTTTTCAAGGTTGAACGATCCCCCTGGTGTCAGAAACCAGCGCCGAAGTCACGAAACGAACCTGCCATAATATTCGCGTGGGTGCAGCGGAGGCTGGAGGCGGAGGGGGGAGCAGGGTTGGTGCGTGCTGTTCTCATCCAATGTATTGTTTTGCGTATCGTCATGCTCCCCGTCCTCGTCCTGCCCGTGCTTTATCCTCATGGATGGTTCTGTTTGCTCCTACCTTTCTTTCTCCCTGGTCGCCTCCTGGTCCTCCACCTCCCCCATACTCCTTCTTTCTCACTCCCCCCCAGGCTCCCTCATAGTCGAAGTAACAGTTTGAGTTGAACGTCGCCCCGCTTGTACGAAAACTGGAATGTCGCCCCGCTGCTGCTTCGGAACTCCTGTGTGTTTGCAATGCCGCTTCAAGACATGTGTTATGCAGTGTGGTGCGTTCTCCACGTCGTCTGCCGAACAATATGGTTTCCTTAGCAAAGACGCCTACGGCGAATCACCGCCGCCCCCTGCTTTTTGGGAGGCTCCTCGGTGGCTAAACGTTGGACCCCAGCTTGACCAGTAGAAAAATCTAAGGGGCTTGTGCAGGGGTGGAATGGGGCTCTCGTGGTGCCTGCGTGGGGCTTGCGCGGAGCTAGGACAAGCACTTCGGCAAGTTGTTCCCCGAGCTGTTGTTGAAACCTTTCGGGAAACACGTGGGCCAAACAGAAGAAGAACAAACAATGATGATGAAGCAGGATAATAACAACAAGAAGACTCATAATACTTATCCGTAAGGGCTTCGCCCCCTGCCGCCGGCCCCCTCTCTCGGAGAATGGGCCATGGAAGAGCTAAGTCATGAGGCCTTGGCGCTGTCGTGAAGCAGTATCGAAACTTCATGCGAAGCCGATTCGCAATCAGCAAAACCAACTGATCACAAGAGGGGTTACCACACCTGGCGATTGGTAAGACGTGTATGGTTTACGGGCTTGGTTACCACACCTTGCGATTAAAGGGCCGAGGGAGTTCTCGCAGTTTGGGTTACCACGCCTTGCGATGGATGTGCGTGAAGGGTGGCACCATGTTTTTGGACCCTGACCCCGCGGATCTGCGTAAGGGGTGGCGCCGAATTTCAGAAATGTGCCAAATCCCATGTGTTTTTGGACCCTGACCCCGCGGATCTGCGTGAGGGGTGGCACCGAATTTCAGAAATGTGGCAAATCCCCTGTGTTTTTGGACCCTGACCCCGCGGATCTGCGTGAGGGGTGGCACCGAATTTCAGAAATGTGGCAAATCCCTTGTGTTTTTGGACCCTGACCCCGCGGATCTGCGTGAGGGGTGTCGATTTCGAGCCCCCCCAGCAATTCAGACAACGCGCCCAGGAGACGCTACAAATCTGGTTTGGGCCTCCCCCCCCTCGCGCGGTCAATCAACTAGTTACTGTAACCAGCAAGAAGCACAACTGTAACACTGGAAACTACAAGCTACAACTGGTACAGGAAACTGCGAACCTCGCGCCTACAGCCTGGTGGCCCCACAAGGGGGCCGGCGGATTCTGCTTATTCTGGCGAAGGACCCAACCATATGCAATTGCGGGCACCGCAGTTGTGAGCCCCGCCTTCGGTAGATCTCCCTGTGGGGCCACGAAACGTGTGAGGGGCGTGCCGAAATGGACGCCGCGGCGCCATGCAAACTTTGCCACTGTGGCCTTTGGTGGAGCTCCTTGTGGGGCCACGAAACGTGTGAGGGGTGTGCCGACATTTGCGCGGTGGCGCCACGCGAACTTTGGCGACATGGAAACCTTGCCACAGAGGGCCACGACACGTGTGAGGAATGTGTCGAAATGGGCGCGGTGGCGCCATGCGAACCCTGCCACGGGGGCCTTCTGTGGAGTACCCTATTGAGCCACGGAACGTGTGAGGGGTGTGCCGAAATGGGCGCGGTGGCGCCATGCGAACCTTGCCATTGGGGCCTTCGGTGGAGCCCCCTCAGGGGCCACGGAACGTGTGAGGGGTGTGCCGAAATTGATGCGGTGGCGCCATGCGAACTTTGCCACGGGGGCTTTCGGTGGAGCTCCTTGTGGGGCCACGGAACGTGTGAGGGGTGTGCCGGAATGGGTGCGGTGGCGCCATGCGAATTTTGCCACTTAGGGCCTTCGGTGGAGCTCCCTATTGAGTCACGGGACGTTTGAGAGGTGTGCCGAAATGGGGGTGTGCCGAATTGGACGCGGTGGCGCCATGCGAACCCTGCCACTGGGCTTTCGGGGAGCTCCCTATGTGGCCACGACACGTGTGAGTGGTATGCCAATGGGGCCTTCGGTGGAACCCCCTGTGGGGCCACGACACGTGTGAGGAATGTGCCGAAATGGGCGCGGTGGCGCCATGCGAACCTTGCCATTGGGGCCTTCGGTGGAGCTCCCTATGATGTCAAGAATCGTGTGAGGGGTGTGCCGAAATGGGCGCGGTGGCGCCATGCGAACCTTGCCATAGGGGCCTTCGGTGGAGCTCCCTACGGGGGTGTGCCGAAATTGATGCGGTGGCGCCATGCGAAGTTTGCCACGGGGGCCTTCGGTGGAGCTCCTTGTGGGGCCACGGAACATGTGAGAGGCGTGCTGCCGAAATGGGCGCGGTGGCGCCATGCGAACCTTGCCATTGAGGCCTTCATGTTGATGATGGTGGCGATGATGATGAGGACGATGACGATCATAGTGGGGATGATGCTGAGAGGCCGGATAGGGGGCAGCGGGAGTGAGGACGCGGGGCGCTGACTCTTCGAAGCGAGGACCCAACACCACAGGATGGCTGGGAAAACTAATCAGAACCAGAAGAGGAAGAAGAAGAAGCGAAGACCATGCGTTCCCCCAGCCATTGCGGAAGCTTTTCGGGGAACACGTGGGGGAGACGAGAAGGAAAAGGAGAGGGAGGAACAGGGAGGAGGATAACAATGAGGACATCATTTGACAGCATCTTGTGTCATCATGGGAGCTTCCTGGTAGTTCTGGGGGCAGTTTCGGGGCCTTGTGGGAGCGAGGGGGGGGAGGAGGAGGAGGAGGAGGAGGAGGAGGAGGAGGAGGAGGAGGAGGAGCTGGAGCTGGAGCTGGAGCTGGAGCTGGAGCTGGAGCTGGAGCTGGAGCTGGAGCTGGAGCTGGAGCTGGAGCTGGAGCTGGAGCTGGAGCTGGAGCTGGAGCTGGAGCTGGAGCTGGAGGATGAGGAGGAGGAGGCGGAGGAGGAGGAGAAGTATGGGGCATCATGGGAGCCTCTGGGTGCACTCTTGGAGCTTCCTGGAAGCCTCTTGGAGAAATATTTGGGGCCTCCTTGGGCCTCTTGGGAGCCTTTTGGGTCTTCTCGGGCGCTTCTTTGCCGTCTCAAAGCATGCCTGACCCGCCTGACGCCGTCGGACGCCGTCTTGGGGGCCTCTCTGGGCCGACTGAGCACCTATTGGGGTTGTCCAGGGCAGTCTTGGAGACCATCTTGGGCGGCTTGGAGACCTCTTGGGCAGTCTGGCGGCCCTCCTGGGGCCATCTTGGAGGTCTCTTGGGCGATCTTTCGGAGCTCTTCGGCCGCCTGGGGCCGTCGGACAGCAGAACCGAAACATATGCCAAAATCCGCCAAAGAATTTATAACATGGCTAAACTCCTTAAGCAATCCAAGGACTATCAATGATGGTGGCTTCGGGCCTTCCTGGAGGCCCTCTTGGAGGCCTCTTGGGCCGTCTTGGAATCCTCTTGGGGGCCTCTTGGGCAGTCTTGTGCCATCTTGGAGCCATTTTGGGCCGTCTTGGTGGGCTCTTGGCCCGTCTGACGCCGTCGTCGGAAGCCATCTTGGTGGACTCTCTGGGCCGACTTGATACCCTCTTGGGGTGCTCCAGGGCTGTCTTGGATGCCATGTTGGGCGTCTTGGAGGCCTCTTGGGCCGTCTTGGGGCCTCTCCGTTTTGGTGGCATATTGGGCCATTCTCGGGCCATCTTGGAGGCCTTTTGATAACCAATGATTTTGGCCTCGTCGGGCCCTCCTGGAGGATGTCTTGGGAGCGTCTTGGGAGCCTCTGGGCCGTCTTGGGCCATCTTGGATGTTTCTTGGGCGGGCCCGGATGCATCTTGAAGCCATCTTGGGCCGTCGTCGTGGTTTCTTCGCTGATTGGGAGGCAGCTTGGACCATCTTGGGTCATCCTGGAAGCCATCTTGGGCCAACGTGACAATCTCAGAAGCCATCTTGAGCCGTCTTGGGGAATTTGTTGCGGACGCTGAGGTCGTTTGCGGTCGTTTGCGATGTTTCCGGGTGGTTGGCGTGACGGGCTGAAGCGGCAGGGGGAGTTTTTGTTGGAATTATTTTGGCGACGGACCCAATGTTTGCGCAATGCGGGGCATAAGTACATCAGGGTTGCTACAACGGGGGCGATGACGTAACATGGAAGCATGTGATTTTTCGAGCAGCAATCGGAAGGTTCGCAGGCCCCCGATCAAGATATACGTAATAACAAATCCCCCCCGTTGGCTGTGCCATGCGCCCGTTGCACCCAACGTATCCCACAGCAGCTCTTGAGAGCCCCACGGGATACGTGTACGCGCAACGTTATGGCCATCGCCGGGCAGATGGTCTGTTTCACAAATCACCCCCGTTGGTTGTGCCATGCGCCCGTTGCGCCTAACGTATCCCTCAGCAGCTCTCCACAGCCCCCCAGGGACGGCGAGGTCTCGCTCAGGTCCCCGCGGTGCCTCACTCCGCAGGACCCACCAGCAGCCCTCGAAAGTGGCGACAGTGTAGCAGATCGCAGCCCCCCAGGGACGGCGAGGTCTCGCTCAGGTCCCCACGGTGTCCCAGTCCGCTGGACCCAGCAGCAGCCGTCGAAAGTGGCGACGGCCGCGCGCCCCCACGAAGGATGCTTGGCCTCGTGACGGACCGCCGCCGATCCTCGAACCACATGCAGCTGACGCAGCGCGCGAGGCTGCTGCAGGAGGCGCCGCCCTGCCGCCGAGAGAAACCGGGCTGCGTCTTCAGGCATCGCCCTTTCCGCGGGCCCCGGGGTCGTCGGGGAACGACTGGCCCGAGAAGGCAGGGCCGATGGGCAAATTTTCCATCACCACTACCATCTGTAGGGCAGGAAAAGGAAAGATAAGGAGGTCCTCCTCCTCCGCCTCTTCCTCCTCCTCTTCCTCCTCCTCCTCCTCCTCCCCCTCCTCCTCCTTCTCCTCCTCCTCCTCCTCCTCCTCCTCCCTCTCCTCATCCTCATCCTCATCCTCCTCATCCTCATCCTCATACTCCTCCTCCTCCTCCTCCCCCTCCTCCTCCTCCTCCCCTTCCTCCTCCTCCTCCTCCTCGTCCTCCTCCTCCTCCTCCTCCTGCTCCTACCTATGGTGGTGGTGGTGGAAAATGGGCCCAACAGGCAGGGCCGATGGGGAAGGGATGGTAGTTTGGCGGCCATGTCGATAGTCGAGGAAGCTGGGGCCGTCGAGGCGGGGACGGAGAAGCAGAGTGGGGAGTGAAGAGGGAGGAACGGGCGGGGGCGGAGGGTGGGACGGAGGTAGAGACGGAGGGTTGCTGTTGGCCAGACCCCAGGCTCGCAGCATGCGCTCTTAACACGAAACACCGCCACCTGGCTTAGGAGCTGATCCCAAGGCCACATGGCCGCGCATCGTCCAAGCGGGATGCATCCCACGGACGACGTGGTTATCTTCGAGCGCCTCGCCCCAACTGTTCGCTCCTCCACATCGTCTTCGTTGACGACGTCATCTGCGCCCCAGAGCGGGCGGCCCAGACGACTCCGAGGGCACCTCGCGCCACTTGGCCCACTCCGTGTACGCATCCTCGTCCGCCTCCACGCGCTGCTTCTGCACACAAGCGCCTGCCATCGGCGCCTACACGAGCAGCTCGCCCGCGAGCGCGTCGACGACCACGTCGACGCACACCTTCGGGCGGAGCTAGGACGAGGATCAGAGCGTTCCGGAACGCTCTCAGAACGTTCTGGAACGCTCTGAGAGAAGGCTGCGGCGCCCGAGATATTCTCCTGAACCGCCAGCTGTCAGAAATTCTCGATGCATCCTCTCCCGATGTTGTCATCGTCCTGCTGTTGTCTTAGCCTGCCATCGGCGCCTGCACGAGCAGCTCGCCCGCAAGCGCGTCGACGACCGCGTCGACGCACGCCTCCCCCGCCCACTGCGAGCGAAGCGCCAGCCACGGCACCCACGGGCGATTCTGCACGTCGAGCGCCCGGGCAGCCACGCGCCACGGCCGCGGCCCGCCCTCAAGGAGCTTCGCGCCGCCCTGCCGCCTCAACATCCAAGACGCCTCAACCTCAATTTCGACTTGAGCATTTGCATGTTAAGACCACAGGGTATACATACATATATATATATATATATACATATACCATGTATGTATGTGCATCCCATGCACACATGTACCGGCATGAACACATGCATGTATACATACGCGCATACACATGCATCGATGTATACATATATACATACATGCATACAGACATACATACATCTCCACTGGCACACGAATTCATACATACATACGCGCATCCGTACGTACATACATCTGTACAGTCAGACATGCGTACAGACATACAGACGGACAGGCCTTCAGGCATACGTACATACCCATACATACATGCATGCACACATGTATACATCGACCCATACATACATAGATACGTACATACATACATACATACATACATACATACATACATACATACATACATACAGTTTCGCACGCAAGTGGAATGCGTGCGTGCGTACATTCGCACATGCATGTAACAACGCGCACGCGCATGCACGTTCCGTATATGTCTAGGTGTATGCAATATGTTTGCATTGATGTATGTGTGTATACGGAGTGCAAATGTACATATAGATTTATGTGTGTAAGGGTATGAACATGCTTATGCAACTCGTACGTGCTTTGTCGGTGCACGCCCATATGTACACACACATATATATACATATATATATGTGTATGTATATGTATATAACTATGGGTTCGCATACACATGCGTATCTCAGGCGGTAGTGGCCTGACCAGTTGCTCAGGGCATCTCGCAACTGAAAGGTGCGAGGGTCTCAGGCGAAAATGGCCAGATTACCATGGGACAATGCATCGCCGAGGTCAGTGTGCGAGGATGTCTCAAGCGAAAATGGCCTGAACACTTCCGTTCAGGACATACCGGAACTCAGAGTTGCGAGGATGTCTCAAGCGAAAACGGCCTGAACACCTCAGCTCAGGACAGACCAGAACTCAGTGACGCGAGGATGTCTCAAGCGAAAGTGGCGGAATACCATGTGGCAGGGCATCTCGGAACCCAGAGCTGCGAGAACGTTTCTAGCGAAAGTGGCCCGAACACCTCAGCTCAAGGAGCCCTGGAACGTAGAGTTGCGAGAAAGTCTCAAAGCGGAAGTGGCTGGACCACCTTGGGGCAGGGCTTCTCCGAGGTCAGAGTTCGCAGGAGGTCTCAGGCCACAGTGGTCTGATTTCCTCAGCTCAGGGCACCTCGGAACCGAAAGTTGCGAGGATGGCTCTGGCGAAAGTGACCAGAACACCGCAGCTTGGGACATCCCCGGACGCAGAGTTGCGAGGGGGTCGCATGCGGAAGTGGCCGGACCATCTTGGGGTAGGGCACCTCCGAGATCAGAGTTGCGAGGATGTCTTAGGCGCAACTGGCCCGAGCACTATGGGGCGGGGCATCTCCGAAGTCAGCCTGGCGAGAAAGTCTCAAGCGAAGAGTGGTCTGAACACCTCAGCTCAGGGCATCCCGAAATCCAGAGGTGCGAGAAGTCGCAGGCGAAAGTAGGCTAACCACCATGGTGCAGGGCACCTCCGAAGTCAGACTTGAGAGACTGTCTCAGGCGAAATTGGCCTGAACACCTCAGGCCAGGGCGTCTCGGACTCCAGAGTTGCGAGGATGTCTCAGGCGAAAATGGCGGGACCACTGCGAGGCAAAGCGTTTCCGAGGTGGGAGTTGTGAGCATATCCCGGCGAAGCGGATCTCACGACTCCCTCTTCCTCTTCCCCCTCCTCGTTTTCTGTCTGGGTGATATTCGCCACTCGTCCTCCGCACTCCCCTTGCGTATAA
Source organism: Prorocentrum cordatum (assembly GCA_963575745.1). NCBI lineage: Eukaryota > Dinophyceae > Prorocentrales > Prorocentraceae > Prorocentrum > Prorocentrum cordatum. The sequence goes on along the minus strand of CAUYUJ010014568.1, from coordinate 290,582 downwards.
TTCCCTCTTCCTGTTTCTTCATTTTCTTATTCGCGTTCTCCTGGTCCACATCCTCTTCCTCCTCCTCTCCTCATGCTCCTCCTGAGTTGCCGGCCGGGCCGGGCCGAGCAAAGCCGGCGGGCTGGCCGAAACGGGGACGACGACGATAACAACCACGATTACGACAACTTCCGACGACGACGACGACGACGACGACGACGTGTGGACGGCTGGCGCCCTCCCGGGGCGCCCCTCCCGGCCACGAGGACGACGACGACGACGACGACGACGACGACGACGACGACGACGACGACAACGACGACAACGACGACGGCAGCGACGGCGACGACGACGACGACGATATTGCAGCAGTCGACGAGCTATTTGGGGCAATATTGGACATCTCATGAACTCGAAAAGCGCTCCCTCGTGCCATTGTTCCGGCGCTCGAACTGCTGGCATTCGGGAACATCGTGGGGGTGTTTTCGGGGCCCTCGTGGGCCGTTTTGGCGCCTTCATGGGCCGTCCTGGGGCCTTCTTGGGCCGTCTTGGGGAGCTTGGGCCCGCTGGAGCCCCCTTTGGACCCATCTTGGGCACTTCCGGGGACCTCCCATTGTCCTTTTGGGTCTGTGCTGGGAGCCCTTGGGGGGCCTCTTGGGTCCACTATGGGCTGTCTTGGGGCTCTCGTGGGCGATCGTGGGGCCCGGCTCGGCCGTCTTGAAGCTTTCTTTGGGGCCTTCAGGGGCGTCTTGAGGCGATCTCGGGGGCTTTGAAGCCGTCTTGAAAGCTGATGAAATCCGAAAGGCGAATATGCTAAGCGTGTAAGATTTACAAATGGAATGGGGCGATTTTTGTGGTTTGAAGGCCCCTTGGAAAGCTTTTTGGGGTGCCTTGGGGGTCTTTTGGGCCTTCCTGAAGCAGTTGGAGTCCCTCTTGGAGCGCTCTTGTGCTGTCTGGGGCCTCCCTTGAGCCTTTCTGATGACCCCTCTGATCGCTCTGGGTCTGCCGGCAAGGCGTTTGTGGAGACCCGAAAAGCCGGGTGACCTTTTCCAAGGGCGTCCAAGGGAGCCCGAGAACCCCAGCTCCGGGGGATCCAGTTTTGTTTTTTGTTGTTGGGGGGGGGGTGACGGTTTTTACCCCCCCACCACCCGGGCTTGTAACAAATAGAAAGAGGAAAATATACGCACGGACATACATACGCACACATGTATATAGATATGCATGTTTAGACATGCGGGCACACACACACACACATCCATGTATGTATACATACATGCATGTGTACACACACACCTGCATGCATACATACATCACACATATGCATACCTACCGATCTACCTACCCACCTACCTACCTACCTACCTACCTACCTACCTACATACATACATACATACATACATACATACACACCGACCTACCTACCTACCTACCTACCTACCTACCTACCTACCTGCCTACATGCATACATACCTACATACGAACATACATACATACACACACATACACACACACATACATACATACATACATACATACATACATACATACATACATACATACATAGATACATACATACATACATACATACATACACACAGGCATACATATAGACATATACACATATCTACATACATACGTACATGCCTACATACCTACATACGTACAGACCTACTTACTGCGTACCCACATACCCACATATGTACATATCTAGATACCTCCAGACATGTTTACATACATATATATGTATACATACAGGCAGGCAGGCAGACAGACAGACAGACAGACAGACAGACAGACAGACAAACACACAGACACACAGGCAGACAGTCAGACATAGACATATTGACAGGCAGACAGACATACATACAGACGAAAGAGCGTGTTCTACCGCTGCTGGCGGAAAACGGGGGGGGTCACTGGGGGTTCCCAACCCGTCCCCCCCCCTCGAAAACCGAGGGGGGGTCACTACCCGTTCGAACCCCCCCCCAAGTCCATCATCAAAAAAGAGAGGGGTCACTACCGGTTCGAACCTCCCCCCCCCTCGCCGCCGGCAAACGATTCGCGCTTCTGGACACAGTGGTGGGGATAGGGTGGTGGGGACAGTGGTGTGGGGACAGTGGGACAGTGGTGCGGACAGTGGAACAGTGGTGGGGATGGTGGTGGTGGGGACAGTGGTGAGGGGACAGCGGGACACTGATGGGGACAGTGGGACAGTGGTGGAGACGGCAGTGTTGGGGACAGTGGTGAAGGCGGTCGTGAGGACGGTGGTGGGACAGTAGTACAGTGGGGAGTGGTGGGGACAGTGGGACAGTGGTGGGGACAGTGCGGACAGTGGGACAGCACAGTGGGAGAGCGGCGGGGACAGTGAGGACAGTGGGACAGTGGTGGGAATAGTGGGGACAGTGGACCGTGGCGTGACAATGTCGGGGAGAGTGGGGACAGTGAGACATTGGTGGGGGCACTGGTGGGGACAGCGGGGACAATGGTGGGAACAGGGGGGACAGTGGGACAGTGGTGGGGACTGTGGGACAGTGGTGGGGACGGCGGTGGTGGGAACTGGGGACAGTGGGACAGTGGTGGGGACTGTGGGACAGTGGTGGGGACGGTGGTGGTGGTGGGATAGTGGTGGGGACAGTGGGACAGTGGTGTGGACAGTGGTGGTGGGGACAGTGGTGAGGGCGGTGGCGAGGACGGTGGTGGGACAATGGGACAGAGGTACAGTGGGAACAGTGGTGCAGACAGTGGGGACAGAGGTGGGAACAGTGAGACAGCTCAGTGGGAACAGTGGCGGGGACAGTGGGACAGTGGGGACAGTGTGACACTGGTGGGGACCATGGGGAAAGTGGGGTGAGTGGGACCGTGGTGGGGACAGTGGTGGGGACAGTGGGGACAGTGCGGCAGTGGTGGGGGCACTGATGGGGACAGTGGGGACGGTGGTGGGAACAGTGGGGACAGTGGTGGTTGGGACAGTGGTGCTAGGGACAGCAGTGGGGGATGTGGTGCGGACGGTGGTGGGGACCCGGGAGTTGTTTGCCAGCGGTGAGGGGGGAGGGGGGGTCGAACCGGTAGTGACCCCCTGGCTTTCTGGAAAGAGGGGGGGTTCAAACCGGTAATGACCCCCCCCGCTGGTTTTCCGGAGGGGGGGGGGGGGCTGGGGGGGGGTTGCCAGGCGGAAGGGGGGTGGGTCCAGCAATGGGGGGGGATTTTCCAAGGGGTGGAGGGGGGGACCCCCGGGTTCCTGAGGAAGAGGGGGGGGGGGAATTTTCCGCAGTAAAGAGGGCGGCGGTGAACATACATATATATTTATACATATATATATATATATATATATACATGTGTATATATATACACATGTATATATATACACATATGCAAATATGTATACATACATGTGTAGATGTGTGTATATACATATTTCCATATATATAGATATGCATATATATATAAACTTACATACATACATACATACATACATACATACATACATACATACATACATACGTACATACGTACATACGTACATACGTACATACGTACATACGTACATACATACATACATACATACATACATACATACATACATACATACATACATGGGAGTTCCCGGGCCCCGGGCCCTGGGCCGGAACCCCCTTTGTATAGGTAGTGGCCCTCTCCCGGGACGCCCCTCCAGCGGCCCCCGTGCGTTCCAGTCCGCCCAAGAAGGCTCCAACCGCGCCGAAAGAACCCCAGGATCGCTTCCAGACCGCCAGAGATCGCTTACAGAAGAGCCAAGAGGCCCTCAAGCCGCCCCAAGAGGCCGCCAAGAGGCCCCCCAAGAGCGCCCTGGGAGACCAAAATGGCCCCATTCCCTCCGTAAAACGTACATTTTATGATATCAGCTCCCTTGGACATTGGAACTGTCAAAAACCCCCAGGACGCGCCCAAGGAGTCCCCAGGACGGCTGAGACAGCCCCAAGACGGCCCAGGAGGGCCTCCCGGGACGCTGCTCCGGGGGCCCCCGGGCCTCCCAGTCCGCCCAAGATGGCCCAAGAGACTTCCCAGTCGCCCCGAGAGGGCCCCAAGGGGCGCTCCGATACGGCCCAAGATGACTTCCAGAAGGGCCACGAGGCCCTCAAGACGCCCCAAGAAGGCTCCAAGAGGCTCTCCAAGAGAGCCCCGGGGAGACAAAACTGGCCCCATTCCTAGTGTAAAACCTGATTTTTAGAAGAGCCCCCAAAAGGCCCGAAGAGGCGCCCAAGAACGCCCCAAGACGGTCAAGGACAGCCCCATATACACATCATATAAATCAATAGGCCCCCCCCCGACCTGGGCCAGCCCACCCCGCAACCATCGGGGGAAGCCCGCTGATACCCCCTCCGTTTCGCTCCCCAGAGGCGGCCCGGAGAAGGTAAGAGGGTGCCAAACGAGCCCAGAGGGTTCCAAGACGCCCCCAAGACAGCGCAAGACGGTCCCGAGTTGCCCAATACGGCCCAGGAGTACTCCCAGAGCACTCCCCAGAGGGACCCAAGAGGCCCAAATCATTGAATTCCTGTGGGGGAACGTACACTTTAAGCATGTACGACTTCTCAGCGTTCGCGGCTTTCACGACGGTCCAAGAAGCTCTAAGGATGTCCTCCAGACAGCCCAAGACGTTCCCAAGAGGCCCCCGAGCCAGCCCAAGAGGGCGCCAAGACGGCCCAAGGGCTGCCTGAGACGAACAAGTTGGCCCCAAGACGGCGCACAAGACGGCCTCGAGAAGCCACAATCGTTGAATTCATACGGGGGAACGTACATGTTTGTTATATGCGACGTGTCGGCCTTCACGGCTTTGAAGACGACCCAAGAGGTTCCCCAGATTTGCCCAAGAGAGCCTAACACATTCCCAAGAGGCCTTCAAGACAGCCCACGAGAGGGCCAAGACGAACCAAGGGTTACCAAATACTGCCCAAGTTAGCCCCAAAACGGGCTCCAAGAAGGCACAAGAAGGCCCCGAGTCGCTCAAGACTGCCTAAGATGGCCCCAAGAAGGTCCAAGAAGGCTCCGAGACGTCCCAAAAGGCCTCCAAGAGCACTCCCAAGTGGATCCTTAGAGACCAAATTCGTTACATGCGTGCGTCGAAGCATACATTCTAAGCACGTACGTTTTTGGGACTTCCACTGCTTTGAAGACGATCCAAGAGGCCCCCAAGACTTCCCCAAGCGAACCGAAGACGCTCCCAAGAGGCCCCCAAGATAGCCAGAAGGGCGCCTAGACGGCCCAAGGGCCGACTAAGTCGGCTCCAGGAGGGGTCCAAGAGGGGAATTCCGACTCGAAAGTAGCAGCCGTCCGCCCAAATAACCTCCCAGGAGGCCCCAAAAGTCTCCAAGAGGTCCCCAAGAGACCCCCAAGAGGCCCAAACGAGGCCCCAATATTATTGGTTCAAAACGGATAGGACGGCCTCCAAGAGGTCTCCCAATGGGATCCGGAAATGTCTTCTTGCGGATCCGAACGTACACAGCTATATGACGACGACGATTTCTTGGCCCATTCTTAGGTTCCCAAGAGGGATTGGTCACAAGATAAAGGTCTTCAAAGTTCGACCGTGAAGCCTAGCTAGAACCTAAGCGCGCGCGAAGCGCGCGTGGTTCTAGTGTGTGTGTGTACATATATATATATATATATATATATGTATAGTTCATGACATTGTGCAACAGGCGCTCTTCTTTGAAGAGCACGCCATCTGGCGCGCCCCCCCCCTTCCTCCTCCGCCACCTCCTCGCCCTCGCCCTCCTCACCTTCTGTGGCCTCCTCCTCAACCTGACCCTCCTCGCTTTCCCTCCGCGCTTACCGCCCTCCTCTACCTCCGCCTCTTACACCTCAGCGTTCACTGTCTCGGACGGGGCCAGGACGAGGATAAGCCCGTTCCAGATCGTTCCAGAACTCTCTCAGATCGTTTTTTTCTCGGATCGCTCTTAGAAGGCCGCGGCGCCCCAAGACATCCTCCAGAGCCGCCAGATCTCAGAGATTCTCGATTTATCGTCTGGCTTCGTCTTACGTTCAAGTTCTCGCCTATGCCCTGCGGGTTCATTTCTCGCTCACACTCGAGTTCCGCCTGCACGGCGGCATCGTGCTGCAGCACGTCGTCCCCTTCCGCGTCAGGCTCGGCGAGCATGCTTTTGACCACGACCAAGATTGGGGCCTGTACAAGATGGACCCCCAGAGTCCTGGACCCCTTCCCCGGGGCCTGCGTTTCATCCCGCGGGTCGTTTTTTGATGGTCCCGGGCTCCAGTGAGGGCTCCTTGCGGCCGAAAGTCTGGAGGGAGGACAGGGGTTTGGCATAAACTGGTGTGGTGCCAATGCTGAGTCTGGCGATGTAATCAATCGTAGATTGCATCTCGATTTCACTGATTGGCCGAACGACACGAACGAAACGAAGATAGCTCATCATAGATAGAGCTGGCCGAAACGCAACGAAACGAACAATTGGCCGATGAGCTTCTCCAAGGTAGCATGGCCGAAACGAAAACAGACGCGCCGCTGCCTTGCTCACGGCGCGGGGAGGCCGGGGACGAGCCGGGAGGCGGCCGCGAGCCAAAGCGACGGCGTGGACCGGGACAGGTGCGGCGCCATCGGCGCGGCCGTCTTCGGCTCCGTCCGTTCCGTCCGCTCCCGTCCTCGAAGGCGCCGTCCCTGGTGAGTCGGGGGCGGCCAAAAGGGGGTGATGACTGGGGGGGGGGATATGATGATGTGGGCCATGATATTTCCCCAGATTTCACGGCGCACCTCGCCTGTCGGGCCGAACGAAAGGGGGGATAGGGAGCGGGGGGTTAAGAAATCTGCTGCATGCAGCTGGTTTCGGCCCCGCCGCCGGGCCCATTCCTCGACACACGGGCGCCTCGCGGCGCAGGGAGGCGCTGGGGAAATCAGCTACGCGAGCTGATTCTCTACCCTGCCCTTTGCCATCCCCCCCTTTCGTTGCCCCCGACCCTGGGCCGCGCACGCGCCGCCGGCCACGGTCGGCGCCCCCCCCCCCCTCTTCGTGACCGCCCCCGAGTGATCCGCGCGCCCCCGGCTGGCCCCTGGAGGGTCCGGTGCCTTGGCCTCGAGTACAGTGGGGGCCCATGCCAAGAAGCACCCTGCTTGCCTCCAGGGTGCCCTGGGTTTCTTGGATTTCGATGGTTTTGCTATGGGAAGCGTGACGTTCCCACACCAAGCATCAGGTAACATCCTCGGGTCTCAGGGTTGGGTTCCTTGTGGAAGGTTTCTTGAGGTCGGGCCCCTACAATACAGCATCGATTCATTTCACACTTGATTTTCTCGTCGGGGCTACGAAACATATGGAATGACCCACGAGCAATCTACGCATGTTACGTACGCTCGACGAGGAGTTCAATCTCGGGATGCACCGATTGTGCATTCGGTCCCCTACTCGACGGCCCAACATGTGAGGATCCCAGAGGGCGCCCCCAGTCGGCAGGCAGAGGGGGCTGCAGCACCACGTGGAGGGATGGGTGGTGTGTGGGGGGGGGGGGGGCAAGATGCAGCGCGCTCGCCCTGGCCTTCCTCGGTGGAGCGACGCGCGAAGAGTGGGGTCGAGGGAGGGAGGGATGGGGGAGGGGGGAGGGACCCTGACCTTCCAGGAGGGCTAAAAAATAGCACGCGACTTAAAAACCTATCCCAGAGCTATTCTACGTCTTGGTTTTAGGCTGTTTCGTCTCGTTTTTTAGGTTTTTAGGTCTCCAGTGCTAAAAAATAGCTCTCTGGAAGGTCAGGGGAGGAGGGGGAGGAGGGGGGGGGGAGGGAGGGAGGGAGGGAGGCAGCCAGGATGCCCCTCACCTGAGCGACGCGAAAACATGGGGGTCGTCTGCGCCGAAATTGGCGCGTCAGCTGTCCGCGTAAGATCGCGCGTAAGCGCCCTCGTCTCCAATGTGGTGAGCCGCGCTGGCGGCCCGCGTATGCCACCGCGTGAGGTCGCTGAGTCATCTCGCGGAAGACCCGCTTGCTTTCGTCGCCCATCTCGACAGCCCTCCCCACCGCTTTCCATTTGTTCATCCCTGCCCGCCTGCCTCCCCTGCCACCGAGGGAGTGCACGACGGACGACTCAGAATTGGTGGAATCCATACCCCTCCCTCCTGCTCCACCGTCCAAGTCAGTCTGCGTCGGTGTCTTGCCAGCTGCGATCAGACAGCCGAAGAGAGCGCTGTGCAGTCCTACTACAGTGGTTCGAGCCAGGCAGGCCCGAGAGCTTCTGGCTGAGAGGATCTCGGGGTGCAGGCCGTCGGCGAGGGAGATGGCGATTAGGGTCTTGGTGTGGTCGTAAGTGCAGCAGCCTGCGCCACCAGAGTGTGCCACTTTCGGCCCGTCTTACTTGCTCGGCCATAATCGGCGGCGAGAGGGGGGGGGAAGTGAGAAGGCGAAGGCCTGCTCAGAAGGTCCAGAAATCCCCCGGCCTTCTGAGAAGTGTTCTAAGCCTTCCCCGAAGACAAACACATTCTCAGAAGGCGCGAGGGCTTCTAAGAAGTCCCGCCGCCTTCTGACAAGCCCTTCTTCTTCGCATTTCCCCCCCTTGCTCGCCGCCGAATCAATGAGGCGGATCACCCCCCCTCCCCCTCCGCCTCCCGCCGTTCGCCAGCTTCCTCCGGCCTCCGTCCTCCCTCCCTCCTCGCCATCGGCGCCCCAGCCGCACCACTTGGCTCGGCAGGATGCTGGGAATGGATCTCGCCGGCCTAACCCCAGACTCGTGAGGGTGGCGGCGCGTGTGGGGGGAGCACCCTGTGAACATCACATGCTGGTCCTCGCTCCCTCGTCCGAATTGGAGCTTCGAGCTGGAGGCATGCGCGCCAGATCCTGGCGCTGCCGGCCCCCCCCCCCCAAGCGGCCTTCGCCGCTGGCAAGGCGAGACAACAGTAGGAAGCGCTCCGGTAGGGGGGCAGGAGGGGCAGGAGGGGCAGGGGCCAGGGGAACGACAACGGCGTGACGACGGAGATGCCTGCGACGAGCTCATCCGCCTCTTCCCCTTCCGCTCCAGAACTCCGACGTCGCGTTTTTATTCACATCGTGGACCCCCCGTGGTCTGGACCCCTCCCCCGGGGCTGGCTTTTCATCCCGCGAGCCGTCTCCAATCCGAATTACCACCTGCCCGGCCCCGCCGCCCCCCGGCCAGCAAGCCAAGGGGAGTCGACACACAGAGCTCGGGCAGGACGCCAGACGATCCGGCCCGAAGAGGTCCCGAAGAGGCCGAGGATGGCAGAGGTAACCCTCGGTCGCGAGTTCCTCGCAGCGCGAGGAGGCCAGGGCCTGGCCCCCCCCCCCTTTCCGCCTGCATCCCTGCCTTCGGTCGGTCGGTCGGATCTGTCGACTTGAACACAATGGTCGCGGCCCCGTTCCAAGCCTGGGCAAGTTCGGCACAAGTGGTAGGGGGGGGGAACCCGAGCATACAGGGGGGTGGACAGAACTATTGTGCAAGTGCTTCCCCTTCGGGGTCCTCGCCCTCTTCCCGCTTGCTGCCCTCCAGGCCTCCCGTATGGGATCGAAGTAGATGGGTCGGAGGATCGCGCCGCATCGCCGATGCATCTTCGGAGCGGCTCGATGTTGAGCTGATTTGATCCACGCCGAATTCGCCGATGGCATCGCCGACTTCGACGACGCATCGCCGATGCATCCGTGATGCATCGACGATGCTGCGCGATCCTCCGACCCCATCTACTCGGACACCATCCAGGAAGGCATCCATGCATCATGCATCTCCTCCCTTCCCCCTCCCTCGCCCTCCCCCCGGTGCTGACCCCGCGCCTCGCAGGCCGGCCTGCCGCCGGTGGCCGAGTACGAGGCGGGGCTCCGCGCGCGCGCCTCTCCTGCGTTTTGTTGGGTGCGGGTTATATAAACACTATATATATATACACATATATATATATATATATATAGCTATTGTGCACTGTAGGATCCTATCAGCATGCACTAAGAAATATGAAAAATATTTAAAAATAGTGAAAATAGTGAAAACAAGAGTGTTAAATAGTGAAAATAGTTTTTAAAAAATGGTGAACATAGTGAAAAATAGTGTAACAAATATTGAAAATGAAAAAATAACCAACCCTAAGAAAAATCAATGGTTTCCTTTCTTCCTGATTTGCCGCAGCGGCAGACCGCTTTTACATTGCAAGTTGTACAGTGCAGCGGTTTGGCCGTTTCAGAACTTTCGTTTTTTTTTATCACGCCCAGAACGTTGCGCCCCCTCCTCCTCCTCCTCCTCCTCCTCCTCCTGCTCCTCCTCCTCCTCCTCCTCATATGTTGTTGTGTGTTGTTTTTTGTTGGTTTTTATGTTGTTTTTGCGTTGTCTGGTGTTGTCTGGCGCCCGCCCTACAAGACAACGCAAAAACAACGAATACACAACGTAAAAAACAACATAAAACAACAAAAAAACAATATGAAAACAACACCCAGACAACATCCAGCTAACATCCAGCCCGCTGCCAATTGGAAGGGGAGGAGGGGGAGGGGGGGAGGAGAGGGGGGGCGGAGGGGGAGGAGGAGGAGGGGGAGGAGGAGGAGCGCAAGAGGATAGAGGAGGAGGGGGGGGGGAGGAAGAGGAAGGGGGGAGGGGGAGAGGGAGGAGGAGGGGGAGGAGGAGGGGGAGGAGGAGGAGGGGAAAGATGATAGAGGAGGAGAGGTAGGAGGAGAAGGAGGAGGGGGAGGAGGAGGAGGGGGAGGAGGAGGGGAAAGAGGATAGAGGAGGAGGGGTAGGAGGAGGAGAAGGGGGAGGAAGAGGAGGAGGAGGAAGAGGAATGGGAGGAGCTTCGGAGCTTGAGATTTGGGGGTGCCGAGGCCCAGGAGCGCCAGCACCAAGGGGGAGCCGAGGCCCCAAGAGGGGCGCCGAGGAGGAAGGGGGGGGAGGGGGCAGAGGAGGACGAGGGGGAGGAGGAGGGGGACGAGGAAGAGGAGGAGGAAGGGAAAAGTAATGCAAAAGTGGAACAATAGCGAAAGAATAATGGAAAACATATGGATAAATAGTGATAAATAGTGAAAATAACGAAAAATAGTGTTGTTGTTGTTTTTATATATTTTAAAAAAGCTTAAAAATAACAAAAATAGTGAACGTACATAAGTTTAGGGATTCCAAGTGTTGCTGATGATAGGACACTGTAAGCTCCTATAGATCCTATAGTGAAACATAGGAGGGGGGGGGGCTATGGGGCACTATCACTATCGGCATTCCTGTGAAACTTATAGGCCTCCTAACCAATCCTAACTCATCCAAACCTCTCCTAAAATAGAACCACTTACCTAACCTATAACTATGTATAAGGCCGCACCCAACAAAGCGGGGCAGCGGGAAAGGCCGGAGACGCCGGCCACCCGCGCTGTCGGGGGCCTCGAGGCGAGGGTCAAGGCGAGCAACAACAACAACAACCACAACAACTACAACAACAACAATAGTAACAACAACAACAACAACAACATCAACATCAACATCAACGACAACAACAGCACCAACAACAATCATTCTAAGACTGTTCGCTCTTACTTGCTCGCGTGCCATTCAAAACGAGTTCCCCACGCCGTCGGTACCCGGCGTATTTGTCTTCGATCACACCCCCCGCTGGGAGGATTATTTCTCTTTGCGGGGGGCGGCGGGCTTAGACAGGCGGGCAAGCCTGAACGGGCGGACAATCTTTCGTGGGCGCACATGTGACCGCCATTGGACTTGGTGTGGGCCCTGCAAAAAAAGGAAGAGGAGAACGAGGGTGAGTGGGAGGAAGGGAGGGGGAGGGACGACAGGGAGGAGAGGAGGGAGGAGGGGTGAAGGGAGGAGAGGAGGGAGGAAGGAGGAGGGAGGAGGGGGCAGGAGCAGGAAGGTGAGAGCGTGAACGTTCGAGGAAGTCCTACGCGCAAGCGCCGTTCCTGAAGGAAGGTTCTGGCGGGAACCCACGGCGGGCGGGCGATCCCCGGCGCTGCCGGTTTCCTGAGCGTCGAAAGCGCGATTTCTGCATCAATTGCATGGAAGCCACAGACGAAAGCGCAATTCCTGAACAAGTGGCACGCGTGCCATGGCTCTTGCACAAAAAGGAAGGGGGAGGAGGAGGACGTGGAGGAGGAGGGGGGGGGGAGAGGATGCCAGACATCGCAGAAGGAGTGAACAAAACAGGGCCGCAAGAGGGGCTCCAGAGGGCGAGCGCGAGGAGACTCCAAGGGCCGTCCCCCACAAGATGGCTTCAAAGACCTTTGACGGGTTCCCAGGAAGCCGCCAACTGACGCCCGAGAAGCCTACAGAGGGTTCCAAGGGGAGGCCTCCAGGGTCCAAGGAGGGCTGGAAGAAATTACTGAGCGGACTCAGCTGCTGGGGGCTCGCGGTGCAAAGTGCGCGGCGGCCTTGTGTTGCGAACGCTTGTCCAAGGCAGTCGCTTTGCACGCAGAGTCTGTCGGGCGTATTCTCGGGGGCCGGCTATGCGCCACTTGAATGGGGGCCTCCCCCACAGACCGTCCCGGATCCCCAGTTTCTCGTTGCTGCTGCAACCAGAATTGCAATTTCGTAATGACCCGGATCCCCGATGTCCTAAGCGTTTTGTGGCGCTCGTGTGTTACTTCGCGAGGGCGGAAAGAAGATGGGCGGGGCGGAAGGAAACCATACGGAGAAGGCCCCGCTGAGGCCGCGGGGAACACTGGGGGGAAGGGGCGAAAGGGGCGCACCGGGGCAGGAAAGACATTGGCCGGGCACTGGGGCCGCGGGGCACTGGACGGGCGCTGGAACCGTGGGGGCGCTGAGACGGTGTCCGGGAAGGGGCGGGGCAGGGAGGGGCTGCGGTGCCGAAATAAAGTGGGCGGGGCGGAGGGGGCGCTGGGCGAGCGCTGGAGCCGTGGGGGGCGCTGAGACGTGTGGGGGAGGGGGCGGAGGATGGGGGGGGGTTGTCGGGGCGGAGGGGGCACTGGGCGGGCGCTCGAGCCGCGGGGGAGCGCTCAGACGGCGCGGGGGAGGCGGCGGGGCGCGGGGGGGGGGGCGGTGCCGAAATAAAGTGGCTCGTGGGGGAGTTAGGGGGGCACTGGGCGGGCGATGGAACCGCGGGGGGGCGCTGAGACGGCGCGGGGTGAGGGCACTGGGCGGGGCGCTGGGAAACCGCGGGGGGCGCTGAGGGACGGCGCGG